>JALPQI010000910.1:0-177945 GCA_025490895.1 Thaumatotibia leucotreta | reverse complement strand
TACTCAAGGGCCTGAGACATTTAAAATCATAGGCAAGTAATAACTTCAGTACAAAATCTAACACGCTCGGCCGCCATACAAATGAATTAACTTGTTTCTTCAATCCAAATCTAATTCTGTGGTCGACCCCTACGACACCCGCAGGAGGAGTTGGGATGGCGACAAATGTATTACTTTTGCCGTCACCACACAAGCTATCCACGAGCTATCCCTGTATCGCTTTGATTTTCGTGGTAGCGGCCTTGTCACGTTCAATTAAAACATTCCACGGCTGTTAACAAAAGATCAGGAAAACACTAAAATTACACTCTTAGATCCAAAAGGACTTACGTTGAAATTTGTAGGCGACTTTGATTTTTATAGGTATTTACGCCAGTATTCCTACTGGCGTAAATAGTAAACGGCTTTTTTGTGTTTTCTGACAGCTATTTTTCAATTTAACAAATGTCTGCATAACAGCTGTTGCTAATAAGTAGTTAATAAAATGTTTGGTAAAGTTTTAGAGACACAATTCATTGTTTTTGTGTAGCCAACCGAAAGTTGCAGAAAAATGCAAAAATTCAAGTCTGATAAAAAAAACTTAGTGACAAAATCATTCACTAGGTAACACATTTCCTATGATACGTACTTTTTTATGCTATTCAAAACACAATATTTACAAGTATATTGTTCTTTCTTAAGGTGCATTCAGACATTCAGACCAAACGAGCATTCGCTATTATATCCCCCGCTCTACGAAATCAACGAATCACGTTTTGTGTAACGATCGAATTTCGTAGAGTGGGGGGATAGAATAGCGAATGCTCTTTTGGCCTGCATGCAAATAACTGAAAGTAATTATGCAAAAGGGAAGCAATCCGCAATCTGTAATTTTAAAGATTCTTTGTTTCTTGTGATTTAAAGTGTTACTTAATTAGAATGAAAAATTCATGTGGGTTGGTTCCCTTTTGCATAATTACGTCCAACTTTTATGTGACTTCATTCATACTAGAATTATTTTACGTGATCAACATTTTCCTCTCCTTGTATGAGGAGTTTTTTCAAGAGCCAATCACGACGAAACATAGATTAGAAAAAAACCTGAGTAACCCACGTGAAATATAAATTGCTCTTTGTACTTTTGGTACTTACAAAATCATTTCTAAACAATTTTTTTTGTGTATCGCACAAAATAAATATGGCTGACTTAACTAACTACTTAACTAACTGGTTAACTTGGTCAATAAACTATTTTCATTCATTTCATTTCATTCACTTATGACACATAAAGGTGCATGCAGACCAAAAGAGCATTCGCTGTTCTATCCCCCACTCTACGAAATCAACGAATCACGTTTCGTGTAACGATCGAATTTCGTAGAGTAGGGGGATAGAACAGCGAATGCTCTTTTGGTCTGCATGCACCTTAACGCGAAACACATTCGTAGAATTTTATTCTTACGTTAATACTAATAAATATCAATAATTTTTACTTAAAATGAACGTGAACTCAAGGTTTTAAGTTCGCGTTAAGACCAAGATTCTGAAGGTGCTCTATTATGAAGTTAATTCAAGTTTTTAGGTTTGTTTAATTTTCATGATTTCTTCGGGCGCAAAGAATATCAAAATTTGATGATGTTGTTTACTAATAAGACGGACAAACAAGCCGTCTCAGGGACATGCCTTTTCATTCACAAGTGCCAAAACTAGAATAACTCAGGAACACATTATTTACGAGTACATCAAGCTAGAATATCTTTTATTCAGTTTTTATGTCTTTAACGTTGTCAATTCGTTGTTTGTCTTTGTGTGTGTGTTTTCTAAAACGGTCTACATTTTTAACCGACTTCAAAAAGGAGGAGGTTTACAATTCGTTGAAATCTTTTTTTTTTTTTCTCTACACACCGACCTAACGAGAATTTTAAAGTTTTTTTGGATTCATTTATACATTTAGGTACATTCAAATACAACCTGATTTAGAAATAGATTTTGCCTGCAGTATAAATATTGAAAATCTGCATGTTTGCATTATTTTTAACCGACTTCAAAAAGGAGGAGGTTTACAATTCGACGAAATCTTTTTTTTATTTCTCTATTTCGTTGTTGTTGTTCTGTGTCTTGGCACCGACTTGTGGGGTACCTAGGAATTATATTTTATTTCAATGAATAGGGTAAAAGGTTTAAAGGTTTGGGTAGGAAATCCTAAGTGGTACGAACCAAAATTATTTTGCACTTTTTAGTTCCTGCGTATTTTTGAAGGCGGTTTAATTTTTATTTTTAAAATATTTTATCTATGATAAAAAGTATAAAAACCACCTGACCCGTATTCATTGACCGAGTGTGTATCAATAATTTTAACTAAAAATGTACGTGAACTCGAGGTTTAAGGTTTTAAGTTGATAATAAAACCAACTGACTTTCTGAAATATGTTTACTTTATCAATCTGTTTTTAAATCCGGTACTATAGCAACAGCTGTTGTCTACGATCATGACGTGACTTTGATGTCGTTTTTATTTATGTTCCTTTGTTTCAGATATTTTGACACGATGAACAAGAAGTCTCACAAAAAGAAGGTAAAATTAAACTCTATCATCATCATCAGCCTGTTTCAGTTCATTGCTCGTAGGTAGTAAGCCTCTCCTGTAGGCTTAGCACAGGATCAGTGCGACAATATGTCGCCGCGAGATAGACTAGCCATCCCTCTTTTATTCATTTTTTTTATTATTATTTATTTGGGGCATCAACAGCTGCCTATCTCGGCATATAGTTGGTAAAAGATGGAAAATCTATCTCGCGGCGACATACTGACATACCAATATTACCAATCATGCGCTAAGCGTACTGTTAACTATAAATATGGATGCATTAAGACTTTTAGGAGGTAAACACCCATAAGAGCAATTTCCAGAAGTTTGTACATTCGGATCATGTCTTCAATAATGATAAAGATTGGTGGGCTGGTAGAGTCAATGATGCTGAGCAAGATGCACCACATTTCTCAAAAAATCTAAAAAATTCCTTTTTCGTTACCAGATTCATATACAGTTTTGGATAGAAAAAAACCGTCCAAGTGCGAGTCGGACTTGGACGCGAAGGGTTCCGTACCATTATCTTTAGAAAAAATACAGTTAAATCAACCTATCTCAAAAACTATAAGAGATAATTTAATCAAACTAAAAATCGTTGATAGAGTTTATTAATATTCATAACATAATTTGTTTTTGAATTTTATACCACGTAGTTTAAAAAATAGAGGGGGGACACATTTTTCAGACTTTGAGAGCAGATATCACGAAAAAAGTTCGCGTCTATTGATATCCCACACGCTTATATACCTACATCTAAAAAAAAATTATCCGTCAGTTAGGTACATGTATGGAGGGCTCCAACCCCAAATCGGCTGTGACAGACGGACAGACGGACACGACGAATCTATAAAGGTTCCGTTTTTGCCATTTTGGCTACGGAACCCTAAAAAGAAAAGTTTCATACAAACGTTTTGGGACATTTTGGGAAATGTGGTGGATCTTTGCAGCATTAACTCTACAAGCCTACAAATTTTTATCAATATTTAAGACGTGATCCAAATGTACAAACTTTTTGAGAAATGCTCATAATCGCCACGCTGTGCAAGCGGGTTGGCGATCACAGTCTACTATTATGATGCTGATGCCCACCATCAATTTTCATAAGCGATGTCACCCTGTATCAGTGTAGCGTTGCGAAGTTTTCTGGCAGTGCATGCAAGTGCACTTTACGTCAATACGAGTTTTCGACGATCAATGTGTCACATCTAAATATTTCGCCAGTTCTTAGAATGCAGCACATGTTGTCGCTATTATATCACAGTCACCGACATAATATCAGTATGGAGAGTATTATTTCATAAAAAAACATAGAAAGACAATAAATACCTACATGAAAATGCTAAAAATAACTAACTACTTAGTTGAAGTCGCCCCCTACTCTACGAAATTCGATCGTTACACGAAACGTGATTCGTTGATTTCGTAGAGTGGGGGATAGAACAGCGAATGCTCTTTTGGTCTGCATGCACCTTAATTTTTGATCCGTACGTCCAAAAAATATGAAAAAAATCGTTAATAGTGGGCCTATAGAATACTTTAAAATAAAACTATTTTCAACATAATCGGCCCCGCAGTTTTTGGATGACTACGGAACCCTGGACTGAGCATGGCCCGACATGCTCTAGCCGGTTTATTTATGGAAAAAAATCTTTGTCACTATGACAAAGTACGAAGTGTTACATTTTTTTTTTCATTTATTGGGGTAAACAAACAGTCACTACAGTAGACTGACAAATATTCTTATATAAACAAATGTTTACAGTATGTGTGACCAACACCGTTCACCACATATTACACTTAAATAGTAACTTATACATTCGAAGTTTCGGAGCTTAGCGTAAGGGTAATACAGAGAGGTTATAATATGTGATCGAGTGAGTTTAGTACTTATCTGATACCTACTTGTACTTAATTCTTTGACTGAAATTCCTTGTATTATTTATCCACTAAGACTGAATATCGAGGAATTCATAAAGAAAACAAACAACAATATTATTATTTACGTTCTGGTTAGAGAGGTTTATATTCGCATTAAAGAGTAAAATATGGCGGGTGTCAAAGCGGTCCATTACGACCGGAAACATTCGTGACATTATTGCTTCGCGAGTAATATAAGTGTGATTTTTCAACACGTTAGCGACAATAGCGACTAGACATTGAGCATTTCTAAAATAAATGTCAAACCTAAAAACTTACATTATTCTATAATCAATTAAATCACGGTTTTTTAGAACCCAATCTTGGTCTCATTACCATCTTAAAATCCTTGAGCTCATATACATTTTTAGTTAAAATTATTGTAGTATTTACGTAAAAAAATATCTGCGAACGTGTTTCACGATATGTGTCAAAAACGTGAAATGCTATGGAAGCTATGGAAAGTCAGACATATTTGTTTACCTTTTTTTTACTTTCAACTGACGAATAGTCTCCCCGAATCTATCGGCGCGGGCTAAATCCATTTATGAAAACCTTTATTACTTCGCAATAAGAGCGATAAAAAAACAACTCGACGATGGTATGACGCGATTTGGTTTAAAAATGCGAAAGCGTCGATCGGATTGGGAGACCCTTTTTTACCACAGTGAGGTAAACGGTTTTAGAGATTATTATTATTATTATTATAGCCATTTATTTCCTTAATAAATATTTTGCATGCATACATTTTCATTCATTTTTAATTAAAATAATAATATTCTAAATTAACAATAAAATATCATCACAAACGCATTCCATAAAATTATAACATATTATTATTATTATCTATCGCGCTGTATAAAATAATTAAAATTAAAAATTATTCACTAACATTACAAATTGACTAATATTTATATACATTTTTTTAATACACATTTTATAATATGACTGACATTTATATTGGTAGGTACATTATTTATTAAGGACCTCTCTACGAGTATAGGCCTCCTCCTTCTCCTTCCATATTTTCCTGTCATTTGCATTTTGCATCCAGTCTTTTCCAGCGTATTTTGTTATTTCATCAGACCATCTTTCCATCGGTCTGCCTCTTTTTCGTTTCCCTGATGGTCCTCGCCAAGTTGTTACTTTGTACGTCCATTTTTTATTACTCATTCGTGCCACGTGACCAGCCCAAGACCATTTTAATTTTTGGCAGTGAGATAAGGCGTCTAGTACCTTAGTAGTTTTCCTTATATCCATATTTCTTTTTCTATCTTTCCGCTTTATGTTGAGTATGCTACGTTCCATACTTCGCTGACATGTGTTTATTTGTGACTTTGTCTGGTTGTTAAATATCCATGTTTGACTTCCATAGGAGAGGCAGGGTAATAGACATGAGTCCAATACTTTCTTTTTCAAATGTAGAGGCATAGTATTTGATTTGAGAGTCTCTTTGTAAGCCCAAAACTTATTCCAAGTTATTTTTACTCTTCTACTTAGTTCGTCCAAATGTCTAGATTTTGTAAAAGACATTTGTTTTCCTAAATAGATATATTGTTGAACGTAGTCGATAGGATTTTCGTTTACTATTATTGAAATTTGTGTGCTGTTCGTCATAACTTTAGTTTTATCTACGTTTAATTCCAAACCTATTTTTGTACTGGCTAGATATAGATCGTTGATCATTGTTTCCAATTGGGCAGCTGACTCTGACAAAAGCACAATGTCGTCAGCAAATCTTAAATTATTCAGATAATGACCCTCTATCTTCAGGCCTTTTTTATGCCAATTTATGTTTTTCATAATGCTCTCGAGTACAGTAATGAACAATCTGGGAGATAAGGGGTCACCCTGCCTTACACCTCTACAAATATTGAATTCTGGGCCCACTCTATCGAGCTTTATTCTACTGACGCTAATACTGTAAATGTGTTGTATAAGTTCAATAGCCTCATTTGGAACTTTACATTCGTGTAGAGCAGTCCATATACTGTTGTGGGATATTGAATCGAAGGCTTTGGCGAAGTCAATAAACGCTAAGTAGAGTGGGCAGTTAAACTCTTCGTATTTCTCTATCACTTGGTCTATAACGTGAATATGGTCAGTTGTAGAGAATCCTTTTCTGAAGCCGGCTTGCTCAACCGGTTGATAATGTTCCGTGAAGCTCGATATCCGTTGCTCTATCATTGATGCAAATAATTTGTAAAGAGTAGGCTGTAAACTTATAGGACGATAATTACTGATGTCCATTGGGTCGCCTTTTTTGTACAATAGTATGACGTCCGACTTCGCCCATTCTGTTGGTATTTTTCTTGTATCAATAATTTTGTTAAATAGGTTCGTTATCGCTGGTGTTAGTAAAAATCGTGCTGCTCTTATTGTTTCATTATTTATGCCGTCCGGTCCACAGCTTTTGTCTTTTTTAAGGGTCTCTATTTTTTTCGCTACTTCTAATTCCGTAAATCGTTCCAGACGTTTTGTAGAGTCGCCGGTAGAGCGATTTTTATCGTGGTTGATTATAGTGTCGTGGTTGGCATATAAATTCTTGTAGAATTCTGTCGCTCTCATAATTATTTTCGATCGGGACTCTACTTTGTTTCCGGTCGAGCTTTCTTTAAGGCTAGTGATCCAGGTTTTCTGTGTATTTAATTCCTTGATTCCTTTTTTCATACTTCCTGAATTTTCTAAATGTTTTCCCAATATTTTAATTCTATGATCTTCATATTCTTTTTTAACCAGTTTGTTTATACTTTTATATAAATAGCTGAGCTCTTGTTTTTCATTCTTTGTTAAGTGTTTTTTATGTTGTAATTCTTGTCTTTTAGCGATTAGAGCTTTCGTACTGTCGGATATTATGCTTTTTTGACATGTCCTGGTGCTTGTTTTTGTGATGGCATTCAAACTGTCTATTATGATGTTTTTAAGTTTAGAATAATATGACTCTATGTCGTCAAATTCTGTGAAGTCAACAACTTCAGTATAGGTTTTAAGAGCTTCCTGGAAAAGTTGTTCTTCCTGTAGTGTCCTCAATGTCGTGTTAAGTGTTTTATAGTTGACTCTACTTTTTCTTGACTTTGTTAGCTGAAAGCTCCCTCTAACAAGGCGATGATCGCTTGAAAAGGCAAACTGACTGATGATTTCGATATTTGTACATTTTTCTTTCATATTTGTTAGCATATAGTCTATTTGGCTTTTATTTTTCTTTGGTGAAATCCATGTCCACATATTATTAGTTTTCTTTTTAAATATGCTATTTACTACAACTAGGTTATTTTCCAGGGCGTATTGCACTAGTTTCTCTCCACTTTTATCCCTTTTTCCGTAACAGTTTGCTCCCAATATTCGTGTCTCTCCTTGTTTACGCTGTCCGATACGTGCATTGAAGTCGCCCATTAAAATAATATGCTTTGCACTTTGATCTTGAGCTTGCTGTAATTTGTCGTAAAAGTCGATTTTTTCTTGGTCAGTGCTGTCTTGAGTAGGTGCATAGACTTGTATTATAGATATTTGAATATTATCCAGATGTAGATTCAGTATACATATTCGTTCCGATATGGCAACGAAACTGTCTATGAGCGGTTTTAGTTTTCTTTTAATTATAAAACCTACACCATAGAGCCCTTTTGTCTCGCCGTAATAACAGAAAATGTGATGATCATCTTCTAGAATGTTGTAACCCGTTCTTCTTATTTCAGCAAGGCCTATAATGTCGTATTTAATGTGAGTTATTGCTTCTTTGAATTCTGTCATTTTAGCATTTGATAGTAGTGATCTCGCGTTGTAGGTACATATGTATATAGGTTGGAGAGGAGGGTTGTGGTCTCTTGCCCCCGCGGTGACCGGCCGTGGTGGGGGTGCACGAGGAGAGGTCGCTTTATGTCAATCTGTTTTCATACTCGTATTTGTTCCTTGGTTGTGCGGCAATATTTCGGTTACTGCTTTAGGTGAAGGCGATAAAGTCGTATTTGCAGATGTTTCTGTGTTTCTAGTTCGGGTTCTAACCATATATTGTTGTATATTTGTGTTCTGTTTCTTTGATGGATTTTTAGAACATGTTTTAACTGAACCAGTCATTATATGATCAGCTTGTGGGGATTCCGATAATTGTCTTTTGTTGCCATTACTATAAATGTTATCATGTTGTTTATGCTTCTTTTCTGGTATAATTATAAGTTTATTGTAACGCAAATAAGCCTTCCGACCGTTATTTTGTTCTTCTAGTAGTTGTGCTCTTAATTTTTTGCGCTCTTCCTGAACTTCCGGCGGGAAGTCTTCTTTGATATAATATGGCGTTTGCTCTAGTTTTTTCTTATTTTTTATAATTTTTATCTTCATGCCCATTGTATTAAAAGTTACAACGATAGGTCTTATTTTATCACCTTCTACTTTTTTCCCCAGTCGCCTCACTTCTTCTATATTTTGGTCACTGCAGTGTATGTTCATTGTATTACGTAGTAAGTTCAGTATGGTGTTTTCTAGGTCGAAATAGCTCCTCTCGGTTTCTTCGATTCCGAAAAATAGTAGATTTTTCCTCCTGTTTAGTCTTTCTAATTGTTGTACACGTTGGCCTTGTTCTTGTACAACTTTTTCCAGTGCATTGTATTTATATTCTATTTGTTCAAATTTTGAGTTAATATTTTCGTTTATCGATTGTTTCATTTCCCGCATCTCGCTCCTTTGTTCTTCTAAATTTCTTTGTATATCTTTCATCATGTCCGTGAGTTTGTCCATTTTTCTGTTTTTTTTTTTTCAGGTTTATAACTCCAAATTATTGATATCGATGACACTAATTTTTACGCGATCTATTGGCGAGTAGCAGTAACAGTTGTTTGTCTACTTGACGCTAGATGGCGCTGTAAGTCATATAAATAATAACACCGCTGTCAAGAGTAACGGTACTTTCCACGCCGTGATTATTAGGTTAATGAAGAAAGATCACAGATTATTCGTTTATCACTGTATTTTAGATGTTTTTCAAACACAGGATAATTCATAATGTTTATTTATCTGCACCAAAGGCTATTGTTTTCTGTCCTGTTTGTTTATTTCACCGTAAACAAGTTCACTAGTGGCAATGTTTTTATTTGTTTTTGTGTCCGTTTTCACTTTGCTTTTTTTAAACACATAGTTTTTATAGTTTATTTACACTTCACTTAGTCACTCAAGATATAGTTCTAGGCGATTTAACCACTTGTAACATTTTATTTATTCGTTTTATACGGAGCCGATGTTATCGGGTGCACTGCAGCGCCCTCTCTCTCGCCGGTTTTAGAGATATCCATGCAAATTTCTATTCAGAAATTCAGATTCAGATCATTTAATGTCAAAGACACATGTCAATAATACACAAGAAACAAAATAACATTAATGATTGCAATGAAAATTAAAACAAAAAAACAACAAAAATTAAAATAGTTATGTCAGTCATCATTATAAAATTTCCTAAGACTGTAATATTTCTTCAATAATAAAAACTCCTATTAAACAATCGATCTATCTCTGGAAAAAACGCATCTTGTTGCTTACGAGAGCTCACTCGCCCAAGTCTATGTCACCGATCATTTGACAGCAATGTAACAAGACGACTGTCACTCCAAATAGCGAAGCCTCGCGCTGGCGCTGCGCCCGCGCCGGTCACTTGTCAGCGCGTCGCGTCGCGTGCGCATCTAATTGCTATCTGACGGCAACACGTTGGAACATATGTTCTATGGCACTGGATTTGGATACTGTGAGTAGGTTATACTGTATTTTTTATCTTGTGGTGACGTCACCAGTGGCCAGCCCAAATATGTACCTGCATTAGTCAGCCTCCGTAGCCTAGTCGGTAGTGACCCTGCCTACGAAGCTGGAGGTTCCGGGTTCGAATCCCGGCGAGGGCATTATTTGTGTATTTATTTATCACAATTATTTATTCCTTGGTCATGGCTGTCTATGTATTTAAGTATCTATCTATTATATATATCGTCGCCTGGTACCCACATCACAAGCCTTAATTGAGCTTACCGTGGAACTAGGTCGATTAGTGTGAGATGTCCCAAGATATTTATTTATTTTATTTATTTGTTATTTTTTCACACTGCGGAAAACGAGTAAACTGACCAAATGTTAAAGCTTAAATCGGATTACCAAAAAATAGTATTTGGTCGCTTTCTGCAAAACTATGGTAATTTTAAAGACGCTAAGAGTTATGGGTTATATATAGTTATATTCATACAGCGTTTGCAAACCGGGGGATGGTTCCTGTGAACATTGCAAAAGTTAGCGGTTCTGGGACATACAAACTAGGTTTTGACCACATTCTAAAGGTGTATTTAGGCCAAAGTTCCAGTTCGTTACGCAAACCGTAATTCGTCGAAATTCGTTGATTTCGTAGAGTGGGGAAAAGAATGAGCGAATGCTCGTTTGGTCTAAATGCACATTAAGAAACCAGAATCCACCTATCGGCTTGTTTTCGTCCAACAATAAAATAGGGTTCTGGAGCAATTAACTTTCATATGTCCACAGGAAAGATGTAACCAAACTCAAGGTTTAAGGCTTTGAGGTGGTATTAAAACCTTGTGATCGTGTTCTAAAAGCGCGTAATTATGAATTAATGCAAGTTTTTAGGTTTGTTTACATTTTTTGTTTTCTACTGCCGAATGGTATAATATCCTCGACAATACAAAAGTGTCGTAATCTTAGCGACATGTGCAAATATGTCTCAACGTAGGGCTAGCAAAATTTGACATCTATCATACATGTTTGTATTTACAAAATAAAAGTATAACTTCCCAGCACTAGCCTTATAGCAATATTAGCAATGTACCGAGGAGAAGTTTCATAAGTTGTGAAAATTCTGCAGAGAATGTTCTTGGCAATTTAAATTTTACCAACAATCTAATCATACCAAAACCGTTGCATATGGATGCCCTTTAATGTATATTTAATACCTTGTTTATTCAATTGTGAAACCCAATATTCTTCATGACAATTTTATAAGTCCTCATGGAAACATTCTCAATGAGAACGTACTCTTAAATTCTCATGAAAATTCTCGGAAATTGCCGAGTATATTCCCGCAATTTAATTAATGTTCTGCAACTTGTACAATTTGTACATTACTAACCGGAAGGTGCGTTCAAACTAAAAGAGCATTCGCTGTTCTAACCTCCCACTCTACGAAATTCGATCGGTACACAAAACGTGATTGGTTGATTTCGTAGAACGGGCGCTAGAACAGCGAATGCTCTTTTGGTTTAAACGCACCTTTACATTGTACATACAGCTTCATGCAACTCAGCTCTCATCAACGCATTTCCTCGCACCACCAACGTTGCCAACTGTTGCCAACCGTTGCCAACCATCCGAACAAAACACGCGCGGCGCGCCCGAAGCCCTCGCCATTTGGCTCGGCTTGCAACCTTGCCAAACTTGATTGATACTCTGCCGAGGATATTAGAAGCATGTACTAATCAGTTACGTTTATTTGGAAAGGGCGTAAGTGGTTGAGTTTAAGAGAGATTTACAGCGTTTTGGAACGGCGGGTCTGTGATTTTGTAACTGTAGGTTGGAAACATTGTCCTAATTTGCTGCAGTTTGAGATACATTGAAGGGTACACGGAAAAAACATGCCCAGTGCTTAAAAAAATCATGGTAAATTCACACCTTATTCTGTTAAAAGTAAGGTTTTTCCTTCTGTAATTTAAATTTACTAGACATATTCTTTCCGTGGACCCTTCAATTATCCATTGCCGATTCAGTAGAAAAGTGCTTAATAGGAAAAGTTTACGCTTGATTTTTTTTTAATTGGTTCAGTCTTAATTAAATATAGCCGCGTCGTGACAGCACTAAGAATAATACCCCAACTCTTCCCGTGGGTGTCGTAAGAGCTGACTACGGATTTGAAGTGTCACTGACCATTTATTCATTGAAGATTGATACAGTTGCATGCTGGATTCGTCGACCTTGCCCAGTGTGGCGACTATGGGCATTTTTACCTCCGAATGCGTCGATACGTATGAGTAATAATAGGAGAGGCCTTTGTTCAGCAGTGGACTAAAAGGATATAGACTTGATGATAGTGATGATGTAAAATGTGTTATTTACATTAGACTGTGGAGATAAGAGAATTAAAAATATTACTTACAAAAACTCTTGTAGTTTATTTCTTAAACTGATGTAGGTAAATAGCGAATTGAAATGAGGTTAGCTTTTTGGAATCAAATTATGGCGATGGCGCCAAGTTTTTTTAAGCGCATCCTCCTAGCCTCTAATAGCCGTGAGTTGGCAAGACTGTTGCATTTACTGGCCGCGTGTGACGGCAGTAAGAATACCTACATTTTGTCACCACCCCAACTCCTCCCACGGGTGTCGTTAGAGTCCACTAAGGGATTGTAGTGTCACTGACTATTCTTTGATAGAAGATTGATGATGGGCAACAGCGTCATCATAGTGGACTGGACACATTACTTGCTGTCGCCAATCAGCTTGCACAGCGTGGCAATTATGGGCATTTAGGTACCTCATAATGCGTGTATTCTATACGTCCAGCCTCTGCTGGAGTCCACTGACTGAGATTGGCTGATGATGTGGTTGCATTTACTCGATACGTAAAGTAGCCCATCACCCATCACGCTCGCTCGAAAACATCAGTGCAAGCGCAATAGCTGTACGTAGGTATCAAATGAAAATAAACGCTAATATGACCGCTGCTTACCCACTCATGTTACGGCTATAACTATGTACATGTCTAAAGTTGTGAATGTTGTGATGCCGGCAATACGACACGTGTCGACAGATCGTCGCCGTCGCGCGATAAAGGGCAACGGGATGACAAGTCGTCACTCGCGACGGCGACAAGTTAACGACTATTGGGTTGACAGGTCTTAGGGCGCGTTCACACTGGATTTGATGTCGTATGCCACTGTTAACTGCCACATAAATTGCATATTTCTAGTACTAACGGCCAAAGAGCTATGCTGCGGACAGACGGACATGGCGAAACTATTAAGGTTCTTGCCTATTTACTACCGCGAATATCGATATTCGTAAATTTCGAGGATTTTTCTCTGTCACTCAAACGAAGGCGTCATTAGAATGAGAGAGACAAATCCTCGACATTTACGTATTTCGTTTTTCGCGAAATTCGTAAATTTCTCGGTTTCGCTTGTTTATTCTCCTATTTAAGAGCCTCGCTCTTGACGGTCTACGGTGTAGGGTGTAGCTCAAAGCACGCTCGCCACTTTCTTCGATACCAATTTAAGCCATCTCTTTCAGGTTTTGATACGACGTGACTTTCTCGATCTCCTTGATTTGTTCAATGTAATTTCTCCTTGGTCTTCCTCTTCCACGCTTTCCTTCAATATTTCCCTCCACTATGCATTTTAATGAGGTTGTCATGTCGTATCAGATGGCCCAACATCCTTCATCTTCTGTTCTTTATAATGTCCATCAATTGCCTCCTCTCTTTCACCCTGTCTAACACCTCCTCGTTCGTCACTCTCTCTGTCCAACTAATCCTCTCCATTCGCCTCCAACATGTGAAATGATTCTAGGTATTCTCTTTCCTTTTTCTTGTTTACTATGGAACCCTAAAAAGTCAGAAAGATTCCAGACCATATACTTTTGCATATCTGTAATATCTATGCACTAGCATAATCATAACACTATCAGCACTTCAAAGCGCATTCGCATATAAAACGCATAAACATTTTCTAGACTAAATCAATCACTGATCCGCCGAACGTTTTTACGAGGGTAACATAAAAACCTCCTTTATATAGGAACATAAACTCGATTGATGGCGGATGGTTATCGATGGCTAGATTCTGTTACGTTGGGTATTTTTTGTATGAAAATGCTAATTTGTGCGAGCAACCTTATTGTAAGCAGTATACGAGTACAGTACCGGCCAATAAAGTAGGTACAACTTAATTAATAAGCTGTACCTACACGCATTACATTGATCGTTTGGAGGAAATAAAATTAATTGTACGATCAATTTAATTATTTGTCAAATGTTATAGAGTAAATGGCAGAAAGTAGGTACAAACACTATGTGTGGATATCGCAATGACAGTATAAATATAATTATGTATACAGGTTGGTATAGCAGACGAAGTCACGGGCACACGCTAGTCTTATTACAATATTTCTCTCAAGAAAATTTCGTATCGCAAATTGCAGTAAATTGATGAAATCAGCTCGCATCCGCCAACTAATGGACAAAGATTAGGGGAACGATAATTTTATAATATATTTATAGGAATTCGTTGGATCGTTGAGTCGAGGAAGTGAATACTGATCAAAAAGAAGGTGACTCAGCCCCCGGACTCGTACACTGAAAAAAGATATACCAAAGTGACTTAGGTTGGCTATATTACGAGGAAACTTTGATATATGTAACAAATCCTTGCTATCAAATTTACAAAACTAAAAAGGTTCAAGTCGATACCAGAGTTCTGGTTAAATCAACAAAGAACATTGTACATTATACCAAACAACTGGTGAAATCAACAAAAAACTGGTGTAATCAATCAAATTACTTAATTTAGTAGAAAGCCAACATAAAAATTTTGGTAAAATAAAATAAAAATTGTTTTTAATATATTTATTTTCAAAACTACAATTTATGTACATAGATTAAATCTAACTAATCTACTTAACCTAACCTATATCTAAGATTGGCCCTTGTGGCATTGTACCGAGGATGCTGGCGGCATTTCCAAATAAAAATTGTCTTCGCAAGATCTGATAAATCCAACTTAGCATTTTTTCAGTGTATAAATACCTATAAATTACGGGAATCTAATTCGTTACGGGCTTTCATAGTAAAGTTTTATCTTCGAGTCCTATCGACCTACTACAAAGTACCTACTTATCATTGGAATCTATGACGATGATGAACTATGATGTGGATGTATTGGACCCATAGTCATGGACCGTGTCAATGTGATCCAACACGCATCCTGTGTTCACTATGACCAATTTTGTTTAGAAACTGAGTTTAACTCAGAAAGAATACCTACTTTTGTCCACCTTTACTCTTCGCGTGGTCGTAAGAGTCGACTAAGGGATTGAAATGCTACTAACCTACTGACCATTCATTTATTGAAGATTGATGATGGGCAGCAGCGTCATCCCAGTGCTGTGATCGCCGTTGTGGACATACCCTCTAAGGGTCTACCAAAATCAATCGACGCGGAATCGGCTTAAACCGGGCGAAAAAGGTTTTAATGTCCAGCAGTGGACTGAATAATGTGAGACATAGTTGTTTATAGTAAATTTATACATACCCTAAAGTAGAAGCCAGAACCGGTATCAGATGTGATTCATTAATCTCAGAAACTATTGAATTTATCCCTTTGACGCATGTCCAGAACTAAAATAACTGCTGGAAGCTGGATACGAGGAAACGCTGTATCAGATATTTCCAATAATCCCACAGATATGAAAACAAACATGTTATTTCTAATAAGCGAATCTTGCGCATCATTTACGATAGGTTTACTAAATCTGTTATGATTGTGTATTTATTTGGACTGGTTTGTTACTACCAAAATAATACGAGAACTGTAAAATTACGCGTCGAAATTATGATGAGTTTATTTATTTGTTAACTCCTATGGGTTGACTTACTTATACTAGCGGTACCACGAGCTGAGCTGAGCGGTACTATGCGCGCGCGTTTACTTTCTATCTGAAGGCCGAGTGTAGTTTACGTTTTCATCGTCATTTGTATGAAATTGACGGTGAAAACGTAAACGCGAGCGAGACGTTTTTTATAAGTTACTACCCCAGATCGGACAAATGTGCGTTATTGTACGCTATAATATAGATATGACTCCTTTGACTGAATAATTAATTATTTTCAAAAATGTACCTATTTAACACCGGTAACTAGGAAAACCTTTTTAAATAGTCACCTAAAAGCTTCAAACACAAATTTCAATAAATTATTCGTTTAATTAATCAACTTCTGATCTTACCAAAATAAACCACCGTCCAGTCATATACTGATAAGTCTAATTATTTATAAAGTTAAATGCGGAATGCATATTGTCATACGATTGCAATGCAATGATGCTATACTATTCGGTGTATCTATTTGTCCACTGTTCTATTATTATGGGAATTTGAACCCGCTCCAAATACTAAACAATACTGTAGTCGCGCACATCTGCCAAGAATAATGTGATAATAATAATTAACGGACCGGGAATAAAACCCTACTCAATCGAGCAAGGGCCTATGTGCTTTTGACCGTTTCAGCGCCAAGAACAACTAAACTACCTACAAGTACAGTGAAACCCCGTTAATAGGATTTTGTAGGGACCAGACAAAAAATGCGTCTTAAGGCGCAGTAGGTTCAGTGAAAAAATATCGTATGAGGGGGTGAGGCGTACCGCGGGTGATCATGATTATCATGAACTTTACCGGTCGCTTGGTCAGTGCAACAAAGTTACCTACAAAGGAGGAACGGTAGAATGAATTTTTCCAGAAGTACATAATGACATACGTCAATGTAACTTGGGTTACAGATTGAGATAGCGTATTAGCCGGGATGATAAATCGTATTAACCGTACAAAAATGTAGGAAAACTTGACTAAACTTGCAGGGACCGGCATAAAATGGCGTATTATGCGGGAAATTGTATTAAAAATTAAACGTGATCGTATTAAGCGGGTTCTACTCTTCTACTGTATACTAGCTTTTACCCACGACTAAGTCCATATGGAATTTATTATAAACTATACCCAGTGTAAGTTGCTGAGCGTGACCGTCCCTTTACGCCCTTTACGGTGCTTTCATCATCATCATCATCATATCAGCCGAAAGACGTCCACTGCTGAACATAGGCCTTCCCCAAAGATTGCCACAATAACCGGTCCGGTGCCACCCGCATCCAGCGGACTCCTGCGACCTTCACCAGGTCATCAGTCCACTTTGTGGGGGGCCTAGGCCTACCCACGCTGCGCCTTCCGGTACGTGGCCGCCACTCGAGAACCTTCCCGCCTTAGCTGCTTTACATACTAAAAACTAAACGGCAACTATTGCGGCTACCTAAACCTCTCTCTCTATCTTCTTGGCAATTATTATTCCCATCTGATGGTGGGTTCTACCTTCCTCATCTTCTCTTTCCACTTTGCCCTATCTGACGTGTCTTCAGAAACATTGCAGCACTTTAGGTCTTCCTTGATTGAGTCCAGCCATGTCTTTTTGGGTTTCCCTCTTCTTCTGTGTTGTGGGAGTTTGAAGGACACGGTGGATTGTAAAATGTGATTAGGAGGCCTTCTCTTCACATGTCCATACCATCTTAGCCTACTCTCTTGATGCCTGTCGGCAACGTCACCTGCTTCCACGCACGTACGCATGCTAAATATGCTGATATAACAATGTGTCTTCACCTGCAGTATGAGGATACTGCCTACATAAGCGACAATCACACTTGGTCGTTCGCGCCTAATGCGTTCGCCGAATCAAAGTACGAGGTTGTCAGGCAACGGACAATGTTTGCAACTTTGCATGCGGTGAATGACTAAGTGAAATTGCCGCTTTATAATATTGTTCAGTTGTTACTCAGAAACTTAAAATGATGGTCTCAAGACGATTGAATACATAATAACTAATATCACTTATTTTATTTATTCTGACAACATGGCCGTGTGACGGTAGTAAGAATACATTTGTCACCACCCCAACTCCTCCTGCGGGTGTCGTAAGAATCGACTGAAGGATTGAAGTGTCACTGACCATTATTTTTGATGGGCAGCAGCGTCATCATAGTGGACACATTACTGCGATCGCCAATCCGCTTGCCCAGCGTGGCGATGGGCATTTACCTTCTAATGCGTATGGGTATAGCATAGTTAATAGGAGAGGCCTACGTCCTGCAGTGGACTATCATAGGCTGATGCATGCAGACAACAAGAGCCATTAAATGTTAGTTACTACTACATAAAACTATATTAGTAAACATAAACAGCAACTGATATTGTTTTTATAATTAAATGTTGCATGATTGAGCACTCACTCCTTACGGCTACAGTCCTTACTTTACTTTAAGCTATTGGAGCTGCGGCCTACCGCGAAAAACGAAATTCGTAAATTTCGAGGATTTGTCTCTCTCACTCTAATGACGTCTTCGTTTAAGTGACAGAGAAAAATTCTCGAAATTTACGAATTTCGATTTTCGCGGTAGTAGGCCTGCCCGGTACCTATTCTCAGAAATGCGTGATTAAAATTATTCCGTTTCCTCATGAGCACCTTGTATAATAATAATGTGATTGTACTCGAATACGATATGATTCTAATTTTAGAATTTCCGGGCTGCTAAAAGCCCTATGCCCTTGATCTTTCTTTTCAAATAGCCAAATGGTCCATTTGCACGGTATTTTTCAAGTGCTAGGCCATCAGCTAAATATATATCGGGCTCTCGGACATTGACTTATGTTATGATTTACTATATTGCTAATGGTTTTGTATCAGTTATTTAATTTCAGAGGAGCAATTAAAATTTTAGGCATTAAGATAATAAACAAGGTTTAGAATTGTAGTAGTGTTAGTAACATCAAGAGAATTGGAAAATGATGTCACAAAATACGTAGGTAAATTAATGATAAAATGGCTAATTGAGAGAATATGTCGCCCACGAGATACGTCGCTTCCACGAGAATATGTCGCTTACGTAACGCGATTCTTTTAGTACTTTTAAAAATGATAAGAACCCGAGTTCGGTAATATTTCGGGACTTTACTTACACGTACACACAGTTTTTTCTAACTTTGAGCATTTATTTAACGTAGCTGCCATAGATAGTATAAGCGTCACGTAAGCGACATTCTCGTAGAATCCATAATGTCATATAGCTTAATTCACAATGACCTGGTGAAGGTCGCAGGAGGAGTCCGCTGGATGCGGGTGGCGCAGAACCGGTCATTGTGGCAATCTTTGGGGGAGGCCTATGTTCAGCAGTGGACGTCTTTCGGCTGATATGATGATGATGATAGCTTAATTCACATTTTCCTCGCGTCAATAAAATTTACCTACCTTGTCTGTTCACAAGGGCGTCTCAGTTCGCAAGTCGCAACTGCGAGATGGGTAATATTTATAATTATGTACCTACATACCTAGACATCTTGGCACGTTATTCCTTCTCATTCTTCTCAATGGTTTGTAATACGCTTTACCACCATAAATTTTGTTCAATAAAACTCCCCGTGGCTTGCGATTTGACAGGCTGATGGCAGTAAATAGTGTTCTTCTCAAAAGAAGGACATGTTCTCTACTTCGTTATCCAGACTGTAAAATGGCTGTCAGAACTAGGCTAAATATCAAAATAGCCTCTCAGTTTCTCACTGTTTTGACAGATGGTCGAGAACCACGTAAATCTTCTGTCTTGCTAGCAAAACAATGCCTTAATGAACAGTAATCGCTAGCTGACTGAAGCGCGTTGCGGTTAAGAAACTCGCCTGGAACTGTTGAGTTGAGTTGGAACGAGTTAGATCTGAAACCTACCGCGAGTTTCGATACGGATCCCGAAAGAAAAATACTCGAAATTTACGATTTTCGAAGTTCACTGATCCGTTACATATCTGCATAGTTCCATCGCCGAGGACATGATACTTTGTATAGATCGAAGTATCGAATGCATCGCATCGTCTCGTCGGTTTTAATGTGAGACATGCCGATAATGTCTTGCTTTGCAATAACTTTCTAACAAGTAATGACATTCTTGTCTTACTTTTAGAAGTTATTCCTGGTTATTCCGCTCGGAACCTTAACCTATCCCATTTACTTGCCAATAAATCTGTTATGAAACGGATTTTTACTCGCAGCCATTGGCACGACCGTCAAGTGCGCCGGGAATACATCTAGACAACGCCTACAGTACAGCCATTCATATCCACGTCACTTCAGTACATTTTGCGTCCATTTCTCAGACGATTCTTCCTGGCATTTGGTCGGGAACCGCTTGGATGTTTCGCCGCATATTCCGAGTGAGTTCGCTTGTCGTTTGTTTATCATTAGCTTCTCGTGTCATCGCTGTGACGTCATTTTACGTTGTCGCTGGGCGCTGGCCTAATACCGCGAGCACCGAAGTTTGTAAATTTCAGGGATTTGTCTCTGTGTCTTTAGAATGACAGAGAAAAATCCCCGAAATTTACGAATTTCGGTGTCTGCGGCAGGACTGCAGTTTAGCAAATGGATACGTTTTTAAATTGCAAACAATCTACTCGGCTGCGCCTGAAGAATGTAGCTTATCAAAAATGAACTGATTTTTTTAAATGATGATTTCACGACAAAAATGAGATTAGAGATTTTTAACATCCGACAGTGCACAGTGACCGCCTTTGATTTATCTGATCACAAATAATATCGTTTTATGTATTTATTGGGATTGTACCTACGATCTTACTGGACTAATTTGATGCCCGAAAATTTCAAATTAGTGCATCAAATGAGGACAATAATAATACCTGTTTTTAGTATCTCTTGTCATTTCTTTTTATTTTTAAATTGCAATAACAATATATTTCTTTGACCGTGATTCGACCCAAGAGTAGAGGGTATCCTAAGGTTACTTTGATATAAAATTGATATAAATATAGAAGTGTCACCGTTTTGAGTTCTTCGCAACGGATGCATATATCATTCAGTGAGAATGTGAAGAGGAGACGTGTTGCTTAATTTTATACCGGGATTTGTTTATTAGTTCTGACAATCAAATTTTTATTCGAATTATTTTCGGGCGATGGTGAAATGTTTGTTAGGAATTCTGGTGATAAATCATTTTTGTTCGTTTGGTCGGTTCAAAGTAAAGAGAATTTTACGATTGCGTTGTACTGCTTTTTGAAGATTTGTTTACAGACGATCGTTTTGGTACTTTTCAAATCTGGGCTTAACCCTTTTGCATAACATAACAGTAGCCTATGTGACGCACAAATGAAGGGACATTAGTGGTAATAAAACTAAGAAAGGTAAAGTCGACAAAAGTCAATAATCGAAAGCAAATGCATATCAGCAAATTAAATAATCTAAATGATCAATTCAACACATTTAAGGGTCAACGCGGTCTATACTAACGCCTGACAATACTATGTCATTTAGCGGCTTTCTAGTCATCGTTAAGGAAATTTAACTGATTTATTCGATCAAAAGCCGAAATATATTTATGGCAAGATTAGCACGTCGCAAGACAATCTGAAAGGCATTATGAGCTGGAGCACTTAAAGCTTGGGTAAGTGGAGTGGATTTCCATTCCCTTGTATCCCAATCGCGTTGGCATTACACCTTAACGTACCAATACATTACGTAGGTATAAGTACGTAGGTATACTAGATATGAATCAAGAGTGCCAATACTCTCAATTGGGCACCTGCAAACATGTCATATTACCATTACCGACAATTTGAATCAGAATTTCTGTGCCGATGGCAAATGGGATGAGAGGACTGTGCAGTAAGGGCATATACATGTACCTAGATACATTTTTTACATATGTGTGGATGCTATGTCCAGCAGTGGACTATAATTGACTTATGATGACGTAGCTTTCTTTTGATATCCGGGTCCACACCCACATTCAAGTACTATTTTTAGGCTTAGTCTCAATAAAGTGGGACGTTGTTTCTAATCCTATTTAATGTACTTGTTTTGTTCCAGCAAAAAAAGCGGGGGAGGGGAGATGGGCGGAACAAGGAGAACATTCCTGAACCCGAAGTGGAGGTCGAGGAGGTCCAAGAACCACCGGCACCAGACCTCTGCTATGAGGTCAAGCACTCTGATGTTATGGGAAGGTAGGGCTCGTTTTACCGTTGCCGTCACGTTCTAACAAGGCGTTACACATACTACATTCCTAATACAAGTAGGTAGATCTATCGATAGGAACCAAGATGGTCATACATTTTCAATTGGGTACTTGCAAACATGTCATATTTCCCTTGCGGACTCTTTGAAACAGAATTTCTATGCCGTGTGATGAGGGTCTGTACAGTCAAGGGTGTAACGCATTACACGTTTCGTACGCAAGCGCGAAAGTGACGTGTAGCACGATAAATGGATAAAACGGGACCGTCATAAGCCACCTGATTTTAAAGTTTTTCGTGCTACGAGTATCCATCACTTTTTATTAACATACTTGTTAGAAAGGTCGCTTACAATGGGCCTCATAAGAAGGTTCAAAGTCACCCAAAGGGCAATGGAAAGGGCTATGCAAGGAGTATCTCTGCGGGATCGGATTAGAAATGAGACCATCCGCAGTAGAACCAAAGTAACCGATATAGCTCTCCGAATCGCTGAACTGAAGTGGCAATGGGTGGGCACATTGCGCGTAGAACCGATGGCCGTTGGGGCGGGAAAGTTCTCGAGTGGCGGACACGTATCGGAAGGCGCATCGTGGATAGGCCCCTTACAATGTGAACTGATGACCTGGTGAAGGTCGCAGGAGTCCGCTGGATGCAGGTGGCACAGGACCGCTCATTGTGGCAATCTTTGGGGGAGGCCTATGTTCAGCAGTGGACGTCTTTCGGCTGATATGATGTTGATGATGATGATTACTTGTTAGAAGGTAACGGCAATGACGACAAGCAATAAAAAAAGGACCATTACTAGCCTGCTGGACCGCATTCTTAATATTCTTATCTGTAAATAGCTATAAATTATTTAAAATCTTTATCATTACCGAAGGCTGAGGGCTAACACGATTCAGTTTAGTACCTAATTTGAATCACGATGTGTTACTTAGTTCCTTAGAATAGGCAACTGTCAAAATACTGATATGCAGACTTTGAGTATTCAACTACAGGAGGAGTGATAACGTAGCGCGTAGTCTTGAAACAAATTGTTTCACTAATTTTAGCGGGGGACGAGGTAAACACGTACAGCACACCACTAAAAGGTGAAGAAGACTCAACAGATAAAAATTTGACTGTTGCGATAAACCCTTTTCCTCACGCTTGCTTTCTAAGCGCGCCATTGCTTGCATGCATCGCGGGAGTAATAGAAAAGTGAAATTCCCTAGAGAGTAGGGTGGATCGCGGTTGTATGAGTTTTTTTAATTTATTTCAAACGTAATGGGCTAGTGAAAAGTAGATGCTCTGCTTATTACTTTAAAAGGAAATTAACTTATTTTTTAAAATTTCTTAGTTTTAATACTGCCCCAAGCCTGTCAAACATCAACCATATTGTAATCTGTGGGCCACATTTTGGCAAAGATAACTATAATTTTGGTGTATCGTTGTAGTCTGCGTCTGATAATAGTTATAAAGACTAGGCTAGAATCGCGGAAAATAATGCCGGTATTTAACACAAAGAGAGATTACAAACTAATGTAAGCGTGCGAAATTTTGTCAATTTTCCAAGGTATTTTCTAAGATAAAAAGTCATGTTAATTGCAAGAAATGTGTACTACTAGATTATTTGTATCTTTTTTAATAATAAATAGATGATTTGAATATTTTTATTTTCTTTTAATGGCCTTAAACACCGACTTAGATCTGTCTATAATTTTCATATTTTCAGTGGTCTTGGGGCAGTACAAGATGTACGAATATTAAGAATTGACCATAATGTTTTTCATTTACTTTATTATGGAGCATCGATTTAGAACTAGCCCATTTCGAAAATCGAAAAAAAAATTATTCGATCCACCCTACTAGAGAGTAATAAAAATGTTAGTACGTCATTTAGGAATGTTTTTATTTTTGCTCGCAAGTGTGATGAAAAACATTGTACCTATGCATCACGATTGGTAAGCGGAATACTAACTCGAGTAATTAAAAGCCTATGGCGTCGGGCTTCTAACACTCTCGTTAGTGTTAGTAATACCGTACTTACCTCCCTAGGTGCACAATATACTATTGTGCAGAACCTGAATTGAATCGCATTCAGTGATCAATGTGATCATGTTAGCCCCCCTGAAACCGATTGTTTATCATTCCAGATACTTAGTGGCACGCCGAGACATTCGCGCCGGCGAGATCATTCTGGAAACTCCTGCGCTGGCGGTCGGACCCTGCGCGGGGTGCTCCATCGTCTGCCTCGGCTGCTACCGCGAGCTTCACGACGTGGCCTTATATAAGTAAGTTGGGACATATCAGGTGAAGGGCGTCGTGTTTCGGCAGTTCCGAGGCAATCTGCCGAATTCTACGCCAGATCAGACGACGCAACGGGGCCACATCGTTACGTCGCCTAAATCAAACTAGTTTTAAGTTGTTTTTATATTTTTGTATTTTTTTTTAATTCACAGTGCCTTAGTGTTATAACTGTAATGCTGTGTAACTTATTTGAATAAATAAATAAATAAATATCTTGGGACATCTTACACAAATCAACCTAGTCCCACGGTAAGCTCAATTAAGGCTTGTGTTGTGGGTACCAGGCGACGATATATATAATAGATAGATACGTATAGATACTTAGATACATACACAACCATGACCAAGGAATAAACATTTGTGATAAATAAATACACAAAGAATGCCCTCGCCGGGATTCGAACCCGGAACCTCCAGCTTCGTAGGCAGGGTCACTACCAACTAGGCTACAGAGGCTGACATAATAAATAAATATATAATAAATTATGGGCAATTTTAACCGCGTGGTGCCAACTCTTCCCGTGGGTATCGTAAGAGTCAACTAAGGGAGTGTAAGTATCATCGATTATTTATTTATCGAAGATTGATGATGGGCAGCAGCAATGATGATGGCGAACTGCGATTGCCCAGCGTGGCGATTATGAGCATTTAACTCCTAATGCGTATTAACCCATTCATTGCTGACGCCCCATATTTTTAATTATCACGCAGCGCCGCCGCCTTCTACGCGACGACGCGAATTCGCGTCCACGGCATCACGTTAACATTTCAATGGACGCGAATTCGCGTCCGCGGCATTAGGTTATATTATCACACTTCAAGGACGCGAATTCGCGTCTGCGGCATTAGGTTATTTCACACTTGAAGGACGCTAATTCGCGTCCTCGGCATCTTGTTTACGCATACACAGGACGCGAATTCGCGTCTTCGGCATCCGAGATAAGAATTATGAAAATTACAAATGCATTGAATCCAGAAACCAGCGACGGTATAATATTATCCTCCATAAATAAAATAACATTTTGGTATCCATTCATTGCTGACGCCCCATATTTTTAATTATCACGCAGCGCCGCCGCCTTCTACGCGACGACGCGAATTCGCGTCCACGGCATCACGTTAACATTTCAATGGACGCGAATTCGCGTCCGCGGCATTAGGTTATATTATCACACTTCAAGGACGCGAATTCGCGTCTGCGGCATTAGGTTATTTCACACTTGAAGGACGCTAATTCGCGTCCTCGGCATCTTGTTTACGCATACACAGGACGCAAATTCGCGTCTTCGGCATCCGAGATAAGAATTATGAAAATTACAAATGCATTGAATCCAGAAACCAGCGACGGTATAATATTATTATCCTCCATAAATAAAATAACATTTTGGTATCAGCTTTTAAGTACAGTTGATTTCTAGCAAAAAAAAAGAAATAACTCGAGGACGCGAATTTGCGTCCTCGGCATCACGTTTACGCATACATAGGACGCGAATTCGCGTCTTCGGCATTGAATGGGTTAATGCGTCCATACGCATAGGCTAAGGAGATGCCGTTGTCGAGCTGTGGACTTATATTAGGCTGATGAAAATGGGTAATTTTATTTAAAGTTGTCCCCCAGACTTTTGTTTATTTCGACATTTTTGTATGAATTCACAGAATTGCAGGCTCTTTCCATTGTAGTAAGAAAAAAACGTCCGAAGTTGTTTCCATTCCGTTACAATTTTTTCATACATTTCGTATGCCTATCTATTGTGGTGCCCGTGAATAAGTTGCAGCAGGTGTGCCACAGCAATTTTTTCCAAAGTTTCTCTCTACGTGTTGGATCTATATCTCCACGCAAGACCTATCAAAAGACCGTGGTTAAACAGGAAAATGTAATTATTTGTCATTTCCGTTTCTCCGGCAATCTGTCTCTCCCTATCCCACTGCATCGCGCAGGCTTTATGTCTGATTCATTTACTATTCGAGCTGCTCATCTCTGGAACGGTCTTCCCGCAAAAATCAGGAAAGCGCCGAACGAATACGCTTTTAAAAAATCTGTTCGTGGTTTCTTTGCTGGTGGATCAAAATTAAATAATGTTTAAGACTACTTTTATTGGGTATATAGTATATATTATTTATTAATGTATGTATAATATATGTATTCATGTAAATATTATGTATATGTGTATTTCGGTATTCTTAGTATTTTATTGATTTTTGAGAATATGCTTTGTTTTCATTACCTTAATGTTATTAATGTTTTTGTTAATGCACCGCCTACAATCTTTCTGCTTGGCCTCAAGGTTGACCGGTAGAGAATGCCGTATGGCATTAAGTTCGCCTTTTGTACAATAAGTTATTTTCTTTTGTGCAATAAAGATAAACCCCCTTATTGATAAACGTTTGTCAGCTTAACAAGCCGCTAATAATTGTTTGTCCCTTTCGGTCTTAACAATGTGTCCATAAGAGCAAAAGGGACAAACAATTATTAGCGGCTTGTTAAGTTAACAAACGTTTATGAATAAGGGGGTAAATAAATGAATAAATGTAATATTTTTTCTAGGTGCGACGGCTGCAAATGGCCGCTCTGCAGTAAAACGTGCCACGGGCGGGGACGGTACACCGGCCACTCCTCGTACGAGTGCGAGGCTCTGAAGAAGTGTCCGCCAGACTACAACGATACGGGCGATTTGAAGGAGTCCTACCACGCGTTGATGCCTTTAAGGTATAATAATTCAAATATAGTGATTTTTTTATTCACCGTTAAAATTTTACAGGGTATTCTGAGGTCATATTCATGTTGATGAACTTTTATTCAGGGACCGCCGACCGACATCCTGTGATAGAGGCTTAGGCCCCCACCACGGAAATTCCAGAGAGACACATTTTCAGTCTTCCAATTTGTTTTTATATTTTACAATATTTTCTGTTCATCGTAAAAGTTATAATCTGTTAACATCTCTCTCTCACGTGATTGAATCTCTAATCGAAATGAAATCGGCGCTGGCCGTCACTAAACATGAAATCAAGCAAACTACTCAAATATAAAATAAATTTACAAAATTATCTAATTTAACTAACAAACCAAATTATTAAATGTTGTATAAAATAAACAACAGCTTCTTATAATTATTTGTATCGTATTATTTTAAACATAAAATAAAAGAAGGTTGCAATTGCATGATTCCGCCCGCGAGTAACATGAACATTCGTATAAATACTATTTAGACTTTTAAATCAAATCAAATCAAATCAAATATTTTTTATTGCATGGTTTTGGGTTTACAAAGATCTTACAAATGTTTCATGTTCTCCAAATCCTGCCTTACAAAGGCGTACAATATTTTTTTATACATCTATGTTATCTTGCATTTACAATTTAACACATCTTAAATACAATTGAGCACATTATAAAACTTAACATGTTCTTTAGTAAATGGTGAGAAAACCAACGAAAAATTATAATGATAATTAATTAAATCAATCTTGTTGGCGGCGTGCTGTAATAATCCGATTCGAGGAAAAAATCTGATGTTCCATACATTTCCGCCTACTAATGTCTCAGAGTTTGTATGGAAAATCAGTTTTTTCGGATACCAATCCCATAGTAAAGCTCATGAATATGACCTCAGAATCAACTCTCTACTATTTGAACGTTGAATAACAAATCACGCTGTTTCTTAATGGACGCAGACACTCTGATATTGGAAAGAAACTAGTCTAAATAAATAATCTACTGTTAGTATTAACTTATTAAGTAGGGTTTAAGAAACGGGATTGAATGCACAATATACTCTGTTTGGTTTGGTGTTTAAAAAAAGGTAAACAATCTTGCAGTATCTTTTTATTGAAGAATGCATATAAAAATCCAAACTAGGTACTTAATGATTAAAAAACAATGTAAATCACTGTATTTCCTTGTTATATTATGTATATTTGCTAAAATTTATTTTCTACTCGTAGTTTTAAATAAAAAGATACTGCAAGATTGTTTACCTTTTTTTAAACACCAAACCAAACAGAGTAGGTATAGAGACAATTAATATTAGGTTCTTGTAAGATGATGACGTTTGCCTACACTGCAGTGTTCTACTGCAGACCATAGTGAATAGAACCATTATGAAATAATCTTTTTTTATCATAACTAGTTCAACCTACAGACAGTTTTAGGCAATTCAATAGATAAATACAAAATAAGTAATATTATAACCCTTCCCACGCGAAACATTTATAGTTTTTAAATTACGTAACAGGTATTATCCTGCTCGTTATTATAAAACTTTTGTTGTTTTTTACAGTTACGATATCAATACAAATGACATTCCTTACTCTTTATTTGCATGTTTTTTTTTCTTAATCTCTCGCCAAATGTCGTACTTGGTTATAATAAGTAACTTAGCTCTACAAAGCTATTCAATTTCACCTAAACATTCCAGATGTCTCCTCCTAAGGAAAGCTGACCCAGCCAAATGGGCAGCCATATCAGCGATGGAAGCCCACAATACTCTTCGGCGGGAGAGACCTGACATCTGGCCCAGCAACGAAACCCATGTCCTGAGTCGGCTGCGAGCCTGGAAAATGGGCTTTGATGATGAAGAGGTTCACACTGTGTGTGGGATTCTTGAGGTTTGTAGACTTTCTTCTTTTTCGTTATGCTTTTGTTTCAATGAGATGAGAGCTTAATAAAAAAACTTAATCGCATTTTTTTTCCAGTTACCCAGTCCAGTTAGGCCTCAATTAAAACAAAAGTCACGATCGCGTTAAGTATAATACTTAATAATAATTGCGCCCCCTTTTACTATTGCGCGGCAGTAGTAAAAGGGGGCAAAATTATGACGTAAAATTTTGTTTTCATGAAAGGCCTTCAGTTATGTAAACTTTTTTTGCAATCGACTTTTAAATTAGCGAAGAACACGAGGCCTTTTAAGGCCGTTAGCTAGAGCCCAAAAAACCTGGAATTTTACGGTTTCAGGTAAACGCCTTCGAAGTTGGCGGAGGCGGAGCTAATGCGCGAGCGCTGTACGACCAAGCTTACCTCCTTGCGCATGACTGCACCCCTAGTACCACCCATACTGATGCGGAGATGAAACCGAACAGACCTCTGACCGTTAGGGCTGCTGTACCGCATAAGGCTGGCGATTTGCTATCGTTGTGCTATGCTTATACGTTGCAGGTAAAGTGACTTATGACCCAACAATATAACTGTCACTCTTACTTGCTGACAAACATGACATAGGAATAGGACCTTCTCCCTTATCGTTTCATATCATCTTTACCCCAAAGATTTATGACCCTTCAGGTGGCGTATGATGGTCCCGTTTTATTGTATTTAAACAATTATAGTGATTGTAATATATTGCGTTACGCGTCACTTTCGCACTTGTTAGAAATTGACGGCAACGCCGACAAACGATAAAACGTCAACCATCATAAGCTTATAGGCCATGGACATGGACAACCTGGAAGGATACTAATTCTCCACTAGGAGGCATCCTCTCCAAAGCCTGCACCTTATGAATATCTCCTGTATGCTTAAGGATGATCCCGTATTCATCGGTTATCATCGTTGCCGTCACGTTCTAACTAGTATGAAAGTGTGAAAGTCACGTGTAGCACGATAAACATGTGGCCACTATAAGCCAGTCTGGCGTTTTGGCTCACGATTTCACAGCAAGCATAGAATTTAAAGAATTATTGCAATACTCAACCAGGGTTCATGTATTGCTTTATGTATATTACAAATTGGATGTAAATAAAGTAACCCGGGGCTACATTAATTACTCATAACATATCATGAGAAGTCTCAATTCTCGTGACTTCTTGATTCTGGTCTGTAGAGATACATATTTACACATAAGGAAAAAGTTTGGATTGATTTCACTAAAGGAAACAAATTCCTTAATAAGTACCTATCTTCTAATAAAGATACTCGCATGAACCTCTACACCCCACTATCAAAGCTGTTCTAAATTGGGTGCATACATACCTATTAAGCAGGTTGTTGGAGAATGCAGCCCTTAATTATAGCGCCTGTTCAATAGGCATTGCAAATGCGTCGCGCCTCCTGTGTAGTTTTGTACACAGTCATAGGCCTCTTAGATTTAAGCACTTACTCTTAAGCTTTTGTACTAACTGATAATAAAATTTGTCATGTCTTGATATAATTTACGCATTTTTAATAAATCACCGATAAGACCTAAACACAGGTTTAGTTATATGACCAATTCCGATCACGATTTGATTTGAAGTGCATTTGAAGTGCTGTTGTATAACGATCGTTTTGATAACTACAGGGTACACTAAAACGCCGCGAGCACATAAAGCACAGCAAGTTCTTCGACTGCTGCTGCCGCCGCTGCTCCGATCCCACGGAGCTCGGTACCTTCGCCAGCGCCTTCCGCTGCCCCAAGTGCGCCGGCCGCGTGTTGCCTTCCGCCCCGCTGGAGCCTGAAGCACCCTGGAACTGCATAGATGGGTGCAGCTATAGCATGTCAGCGGCTGCTGTACAATTACTACTCAAAAGGTACTTTGATGTTACACCTGAAGACATACCTCAAAATAAACTTCTTCCACGTGTTAATTGCTTTCTACCCATTTGGAATAAGAAGCACCCTGGAACTGTATAGATGGATGTAGCTATAGCATGTCAGCGGCTGCTGTACAATTACTACTCAAAAGGCACTTTGATGTTACACCTGAAGACATTCCTCGAAACAAACTTCTTCCACGTGTTGCTTTCAACCCATTTGAAACCAGAAGCAACTGTATAGATGGATGTAGCTATAGCATGTCAGCGGCTGCTGTACAATTACTACTCAAAAGGTACTTTGAAATTACACCTGAAGACATACCTCAAAACAAACTTCTTCCACGTGTTGCTTTCTACCCATTTGGAACCAAAAGCACCCTGGAACTGCATAGATGGGTGCAGCTATAGCATGTCAGCGGCTGCTGTACAATTACTACTCAAAAGGTACTTTGATGTCACACCTGAAGACATACCTCAAAACAAACTTCTTCCACGTGTTGCTTTCAACCCATTTGAAACCAGAAGCACCTTGGAACTGTATAGATGGATGTAGCTATAGCATGTCAGCGGCTGCTGTACAATTACTACTCAAAAGTTTAGTTACCAAGGTAATAAGTATATGTAGTAATGAAGATGTTACATCAGAAGAGACAGACCCCAAAACAATACGTCAGGTACTGCCTTGAGCCCCGCTGGAGCCTGAAGCACCCTGGAACTGTACAGATGGGTGCAGCTATAGCATGTACAATTACTACTCAAAAGGTACTTTGATGTTACACCTGAAGACATAACTCAAAACAAACTTCTTCCACGTGTTGCTTTCAACCCATTTGGAAACAGAAGCACCTTGGAACTGTATAGATGGATGCAGCTATAGCATGTCAGCGGCTGCTGTACAATTACTACTCAAAAGGTACTTTGACGTTACACCTGAAGACATACCTCAAAACAAACTTCTTCCACGTGTTGCTTTCAACCCATTTGGAAACAGAAGCACCTTGGAACTGTATAGATGGATGCAGCTATAGCATGTCAGCGGCTGCTGTACAATTACTACTCAAAAGGTACTTTGATGTTACACCTGAAGACATTCCTCGAAACAAACTTCTTTCACGTGTTGCTTTCAACCCATTTGGAACCAGAAGCACCCTGGAACTGTATAGATGGATGCAGCTATAGCATGTCAGCGGCTGCTGTACAATTACTACTCAAAAGGTACTTTGATGTTACACCTGAAGACATACCTCAAAACGAACTTCTTCCACGTGTTGCTTTCAACCCATTTGGAACCAGAAGCACCCTGGAACTGTACAGATGGATGCAACTATAGCATGTCAGCGGCTGCTATACAATTACTACTCAAAAGGTACTTTGATGTTACACCTGAAGACATACTTCAAAACAAACTTCTTCCACGTGTTGCTTTCAACCCATTTGAAACCAGAAGCACCCTGGAACTGTATCTATAGATGGCTGTAGCATGTCAGCGGATGCTGTTCAACTACTCCTCAAAAGATTCATTACCAAGGTAATCAATATAGTAATCAAGATGTTACATCAAAAGAGACCCCAAAACAATACGTCACGTGCTGCCTTCAACCCCGCTGGAGCCTGAAGCACCCTGGAACTGTATAGAAGGACAGTTACAGCATGTCAGCCGCTACTGTCCAACTACTTCTCAAAAGGTCAGTTTACCTTGATGTTACATCAGAAGAAACAGAACCCAAAACAATACTCCACGGCCACGAGCTGTCTTCAACTCTTTTGGAACCTGAATCACCCTGGAACTGTATACCTACAGCTATAGCATGTCAGCGGCTGCTGTGCAACTACTCCTCAAAAGATTAAAGATCTTCATGTCAATTTGAATTTACCCCAAAATAGTTTTGCTTCTCCCGCATTCTGCCGACAGACGTCGACGTCAGAGCTAAAAACACCCAGCAAATCCAACTTCTTAAGAGGTTAGCTACAATATCTACCACGTTTTACACCGCATTAAGCCCCCGTTCGTGTCCGTTCTTCATCGTATGTTGTCGCGAATGCAAAACTGACGTACCCCCTTCAGTTTCTTTGGAGCCCTTAGGGCCTTTTAGAGTTTTAGATAAATGTAATTGTAACATTGTAGTGACTGTTTGAACCTGATCTTTTATACTACGTCTATAACAAACAAAAATAAAGCACGCCTGATAGTAAGCGGCTCCATAACCCAATCTATGACATAATATTAATTTTACTATCTGCTCCCTTGTCTTGGCTCTCTTGACGGCGAAAGAGAGAGATCCATTGATCTCTGATTTTTCGATTTACAGACAAAACATGAATAAAACAAAATAATATATGAATACTTATTGAAACGTGTTCCAGGCTGACGGACGAGTTTGAGCAGATCGACGCCAACGACGTCCCTGGCTTCGAGACCTTTCTCCATAAGTACCGCAACGTGGTCCAAGGAGGGCATTACCTGCGACTCTCTGCACTACACTCGCTATCGCAATTATACGGAAAGGTATGTCTCGGGTAATCTTTTCTTCGAATAGCATCAATACTGCCATTGCTTTCGAAAAATTTCAAGAGAAAAAAAAATAGGCATTATATTCAGTTTTCTGCGCTATCTGGTGATCTATGTAGTGGATCTGATATCAGGTAGATTCCGCTTCTGTGTTCTGACACGGATTATAAACCAACAACATTTGGGGATAAAAGTTTTAAATCTAAAATTGTATCGAGCTGGTCCTCCCCTGTAAGTTACGCACTAAAAATAGGTACGCACTTTTTAGTTAAATGCAGAAGGATGATACGGCGTATATGCAGAAGAGTAGATAATCTTCCTTATGTTATTCGCTCCTGATGATGTAAATTCATTCTGTCATATTGAGACTGTTAACATATTAACATCCATAATTAATAAAGATTATTTTATTTCAAAGGCTGCATCCTACCTCATCCACGAGATGCCAGAGCCCGAACTACATAGGAAGATCGAAGTCTGCCGCGATCTGATGAAGGCCTTTGATGTTATTGAGCCGGGCTACTCTAGGCTACGAGGTAAGAAATATCCGAAAATCTGCTTGAAACTGAAGTACAAAATTGATTAGATATGAATTACCTCCCTTAGATTTTCCGCTCAACGTCTTAAAGTGCACAAAATATACAAATAGCTTCAATGCTTCAAGAATTCAGCTTTTGTCCTAATCTTTAAGGCGCCTTTCTTAAATTCCTTAATATTTTTCCTTTCCAAAATATGTTCAATTCATTCATAAACAAGATTTTTTATATACCACGTCGATGTACAAGCATACGGCTCGCCTGATGGGAAGCGGTCACCATAGCCTATAGACTCGTAGAACCGTAGTTCGGGAAAATCACGACATAAATCATTCCACAGACGGACAGTCTGCAGGAGTAAATTCCTTTGAAAACGCACAGTGCGCGACCATTTAGGTTGCAAGGTGTGAAGATGAGCGAGACGAGTGCTATACGCACTTTTTCAGCAAACGTATCCGTATTTCAGATGTCTTAATCATTATCTAGTATATTATTACTATTTCTTAGAGTTTGTCATTTGTTTGTAGACACCGTCAATAATACGTGAAGTACTAACGTTTAAAATTGTCACAATTATATTTCAGGGGTGACCCTATACGAGCTGCACGCGCCGCTGATGATCCTAACTACGAGAAAGTTTGAGAGCAAAGCCATCTCTAAGGACGAGCTGCGGACGAGGCTGAAAGAGGTACTACACCAACCCGGAAGACCCAAATATAATAACGTTAAAAAATGCCCGCTCAGCTGTCTACAATACAAGATAGAACATTAACTTTGAGGGCGCTCTTCCATCTGCTATTTTCAATACAAGTATCGTTTGAAATAATTAAGTTAGTGATTCTTCGAGTGTTTCGGGCGCTTCATGGATCTGGATACGTCTTTGTGGCAGTGACTATTTTGGTGCTATTCTTGGTCGTAGTGCCTTCGTGTCTCTACCATAGCAGCCAAAAATATGTCGAGCTTTCTAGCTATTTCCACAGAGGTGTGGCCGGATTGGTGAGGCGTCTGGGGAGCTTGAAAATAATTTATAATTTATAATTCGTTTATTGCATCCATGGTTACATTAGGTGGTACAATATATTTACAATAGATACACATGGACCCTGATAGGGCACAGCAAGTCTTAAGTCTAAATTACGCTAGGTGTGAGAGACTACTTGTGAATTCTAACTTAATTTAGTAACTAACACTAAAATGTAATAGTATGGAATTGATATTTGTTAGTTATATAATAGTAATATTAATATTAATTTGAGTAATTAGGTAAGTATGTCAAAAATTAAATTCAATTAAATTCAAAAATATATCGAAGCCAAATGAAATCCAAAAGCCAAATGAAAGAAAAAATAATAGGTATGTCGAAATTAATATCATGTCACACAATGTTAAATTAAGAGGAAAATAATAATAATAATGAGAATAAAGAGAATAATAATAATGAGCTATTAATTATTAAAACTAGTAGTTTTCATATTATCATTCAAAAAAATCACTAAATAATTATGCCCGTTAGTTGTTCTCTTTTTAACCGACTTCATTCTATATTAGTTTTTATATCAGCTATTGTAATAAATGAAGAGGCCTAACGGAGCCGACATGTTTTTTCAGACAAAGGTTCCTTAAAAATTGTTAGATAAAAAAAAATAAGTTACGTCAACACAGATAGACGGCTTGCCAAGCAACTGGTCTGCTACCGCGAACACCCAAGTTCGCAAGTTTCGGGGGTTTTTCTATAACACTCTAATGTCGCCTTCGTTGAAGTGATAGAGACAAATCTCCGAAATTTAAGCACTTCGTGTTCACGGTATCAGGCCTGGTATTTTAAAAACCTCGCGCCTCTGTTCAAAAAACTAACAAGTTTTTTTACTGAGTCAAACGCTACGCGGTTAGCTAGGCGCCATTCGCACACTGAGGAAACCTCATACATCCTGGAACACGTTATTTTACTCGCTAGGAGATTTAGCTTTGGGAGCTAAGTAAACCACCTGTGCCGATATGGCTGTTCTTCTTAGATACAAAATATTAACAAGCATGTCTTTTCCAGATTGTTGGCTACCTCTCTGAAGCAGCTCTAATTCTTGGATTCGAGCCCTCCCAGTCCTCTGAAGGTCTGATGGCATCAGCCGCCAAGGATGCCCTGAAGAAAATCAAGACCTGGGAGCAAATCATCGGAAAGATCTCATGAACGTGGAAGAGTCATTTGGACTGGAAAACGCACCAATGTTATTTGCTGTTTGTTTAATTTGGATTTGAGGGAAATCGCTACAGGTGCCCTACCGCGAAAAACAAAATTATTAAATTTCGAAGATTTGTCTCTCTCACTCTAACGACGCCTTCATTTGAGTGACAGAGAAAAATCCTCGAAATTTACGAATATCGATTTTCGCGGTAGTAGGCCAGGCTTTCATATCACAATGTTTGGAGAGATGTGTAGCCCTAAGTCTGGTTTGACAGCTAGGTAGTATTGTTGATTGAGTTCTGAGGGCTGGCCCTTGAGAATTGAATATTTTGTGAACCTGCCATTGTCACTCCGATCGAAACTTTTGTTGGTTTGACAGAGACTGCGGCCCTACCGAGAAAAACTAAATTCGTAAATTTCGAGGATCTGTCTCGCTCACTCTAATGACGCCTTCGTTTGAGTGACAGAGAAAAAACCTCGAAATTTACGAATTTCGATTTTCGCGGTAGTAGGCCTGGTCCTCGAAAGTTACATACTCGTAATTTAAAGTTCGCGATAGCGGTATAGCGACTAAAAGGGCGCTTATTAATGAAAAGGCGATTGTTTTTTTTTTATTGTAGGTAATGGATGGGTCGCTAGAGACGCTAGCATTTGAGACGTATTATGTGTTCCGTTCGACTTCGGATATCTTCAGGATGTGAGAGCGTAGCGTCTCCCAATGACCGATAGATGCCGCTAGCGTCTATGAAGCCGCTCCACAGCCCGTAGCGCGCCGCTGTGACGTAGTTTCCGCCCCGACAGCTTCCTGTAACCAACCAGCTCGCACCCGGCGACTCGCCGCCATTTCACATTGTTTCGTCGACCGTCTTGGCCGAAGGTCCGCATATTTTTATTTAAATTCGACACGTGGTCTTTAACTTCTCGATCGACTTAATTCCCAGTAATTATATTTCGGAACTTCTGCTCGAACAGAAAAGTTATTCATTTGAAGTGAATTTAAGGAAGTCATTTGAAGTGTTTCGCTAATCATCAAGAAAGTGGTCTATCGTTAAATATTTACGACGAAAATTTTAGATTCGAATTTTAAAATTTCATTTCGAATAATCGAGTTCCCGAAGTATTTTCGAACCGATAACGTCCGTCGCGCAATTTTCAAGGTGACTTCGATCTACCCACTTTTTCTGGCGAAATACGTTCTCGACCACGATCGTGTTTTAAACGTTACCGTCGTTCAGTCGTAGGCGTTTCCGAGATTTAAGTAGGAAATCGTCCGATTAACGCGTGTTTTCGATCGCGTTACTTCTCATACGGTAACGTAAGCCGCTCCGCACCCGACGAGAGGGAACGTGCATCGCTACATCGTGTCGCCGCGGGCAGCGCGGCGCCGCCGGCCGGGGGCGGCCCGCGCGCCGCCGGGGAGCCGGCGCCGCCGTGTCGCCGCCGCGGCCGGGGAGCCGGCGCCGCCGTGTCGCCGCCGCGGCCGGGCGCGCCGGGGGCCACCCCGCGCTCCGCCGCCGTGTCGCCGCCGCGGCCGGGCGCGCCGGGGGCCACCCCGCGCTCCGCCGCCGTGTCGCCGCCGCGGCCGGGCGCGCCGGGGGCCACCCCGCGCTCCGCCGCCGTGTCGCCGCCGCGGCCGGGCGCGCCGGGGGCCACCCCGCGCTCCGCCGCCGTGTCGCCGCCGCGGCCGGGCGCGCCGGGGGCCACCCCGCGCTCCGCCGCCGCCGCCGGGAGCTGCAGCTGGACCTGGGTACTCTTTACGTTTTCCGCTCTCGGATCGATGGGTGAGTTAGCTTAATGATATTCTATTAACCCAAGGAGTCTAGTCTGCGGATGGCGACGAATGTTGTGATGAGAGGCCGCCACGTGGTCGCCACTGGCTGCCACGTGGGCAGCACCGGTCCCGACTTCATTGGCCGCCATGTGGGTGCCACCGGTCCTGACCTCACTGGCCGCCTCGTGGGCACCACCGGTCCCGACTTCATTGGCCGCCATGTGGGTGCCACCGGTCCTGACCTCACTGACCGCCACCTGGGCGCCACCGATCCTGACCTCACTGGCCGCCTCGTGGGCGCCACCGGTCCTGACCTCACTGGCCGCCACCTGGGCGCCACCGGTTCTGATGTCACGGGCCGCCACCTGGGCGCCACCGATCCTGACCTCACTGGCCGCCTCGTGGGCGCCACCGGTCCTGACCTCACTGGCCGCCACCTGGGCGCCACCGATCCTGACCTCACTGGCCGCCACGAGGGCGCCTCCGATCCCGACCTCACTGGCCGCCACATGGGCGCCACCGATCCTGCCCTCACTGGCCACCACATGGGCGCCACCGGTCCTGATCTCACTGGCCGCCACCTAGGCGCCACCGATCCCGACCTCACTGGCCGCCACATGGGCGCCACCGGTCCTGACCTCACTGGCCGCCACGGGGGCGCCTCCGATCCCGACCTCACTGGCCGCCACGACGGTGCCACCGGGGCGGGGACTCCACTGGCTGCCATGTTGGTGCCACCGGGCCTGACGTCGCTAGCTGTCACGGGGACGCCATCGGTCCCGACGCTGGCCGCCACCGGTCCCGACGCTACTGAACGCCACGTGAACACCACCGGCCCTGACCTCACTGACGCCATGTCGGTGCCGCCGGCCCCGACGTCACTAGCTGCCACGTGGGCACCACCCGTCCTGAGCTCACTGCTCGCCACGTGGGTGCCACAGGTACTAAAGTCATTGAGTGCCATGCCGGCACCACCGATCCCGTTTTTTGACGGGGTGCGACTACGATGCTACCGATCCCGACCTCACTGGGCGCTACAACGGTGCCACCGGTCCTCGCCTCATTGGCTGCCGCAACCACGCCACCGGTCCCGACTTCACTAGTCGTCGCGACGGCACCATCGGTATTGACCTCACCGGGTGCCACGGGACACCGCTGGCCACGAAATTATAGTCACCATGATGACATTACAGGTAATAATACTGCCGTTCGATGCTGATGCTGATGTTGTGCAGGCATGGCGGTATAACCCACCTCAATGTTGTTGCCGATCACGAAACCGCTACATTCACGCGACCACCGCAATGGCGCTACAAGTCACAATACAATTGGTCCGATGAAGTTCATTGTGCAACTACAGTGGCCCGCAAAGCCGATACAATGACGCCACGATAACGCCTCGCTGCCGGCTGCCAACTGGCCGGATGACGCCACCGCCCGCGATATTCGCCATACGCTCTGCCCAACGCGAAAGCGCCAACGACTCTTGTCAGTTTGGCCCCCCCATATCACGTAAGTAACCAAGCTGATGCCGGCAACCACCCTGGCGCCGCCTGCCGAGCGGAAGCATTGCAAACCACAGTCTGGTGCTCCTGCTTCGGGTGTCCCTGATAGACATACACGTGCCTACTGCAGCTGGGGGGATTGCGGATCCCTCGTTCTCGATCGAGGATCCGTTGTAGTGACTGACCGAGTCACAAGGAACTGCGTCCTATTGTTCTATAGGAAATCTGTACGTTGTATCTATATTCAAATACTACCTGCAGTCTCCCACGATCCAATACAGCAGAAGCAGGAAAACTTAGTGCACCAAACCGAAGACCTGTTCGACAATGAATGGAATCTGTAACGTAATATCTCATGTTATTCTACAAATGTTTGATCAGCCCCGGATTCCTCAGACACTCAAATCCGCGGGCCTGCTTTCTGAAAACTGATGGTATTGACAAGGTTTGGAAACAGATTTCTTATAATCTCTCTACTCGCAGTCGTTCTCCAACAATACGGGTTCCTCCTCATAAAACGGACCATTTCTCCGAGGGCAATAAACAAATTTGGGACAAAAATCCCCCGGTCGTAAGCGAGCTCGAGATACAGCTGCTCGAGGAAAGAGGCCATGGAGAGATAGCTCGAAACACCGGTATACTCGTCACAGAATATAAATTCTTCGTTTTTATCTAAGCGTATTGCTATGCCCGGTGCTGTCCCTACACAGATTATTCTTTCCCAGAGCCGATTAAAGGTCTCCCATATTAATAGCTGAACTTACTTACTCCTCTAGCGCAACGACCCAAAGAAAGTCCTGGTCCCCAACACGACTGTTCACCTCTGACTCCGGTCCTGGGCAGTTTTAGTATACTTAATATTATTTGTAAGTAAACAATTGGATACGTCCGTGACTGCTTCCACATGATACATTTCTGACCAACGTTTGATCACCTATCAAGACTATTTCCTGATAGCAATCCAGTCGAAAAAGGAGTACAGATTACCAGATCGACCCCCATCAACCTAGGTTAGCAAATATACTACCTGAAATACGTTACAACCCTTACTCAAACCATAGCCACAACATTTGCGTCCTGCAGGGAAAATAAGGTAAATGATTAGTTGCGAGACAGTGTCTCGCGTCCAACGCCGTGCGCTCCTAGACGGACTCAACCTTACGAACTTGGGCGTCCATGGAGGCTGGTTGCACTATCGCAGGCCCTAACACTGCTTCGGGCGATTACAGAGTCCCATGCCAGCTCCCATCTCATCTGCCAACCGGACTCTTGAGGGAATCTCCCATGGTGGATTAAGAACGTAATAAAATACGTTCATATCGAGGTAAGAAGGAAACACTATATTGAGTATATTGATCAACGCACCGCATTCTCAGTCGATCCTCAACAGGAAGCCGGTGCGTGGTCTCCAACAGGGAACTTGCACTGCGACTCCAAAAAAAAAAAAAACTACTCTTTAAAACTTAAGGAGAACCTGAGGAGATCGATAGTTAGTATGATTATTAGTTACAACGACCAACGCAGAAAGTATTGGCATCAGGGAATTGCCTACGCACTACAGGTTCACAACTTACGGAACCAGTTCGGTTCATATACCTACAGGTCGGTACTTTCAGAAAGTCGACGGACGAGCTAGGGGACTCTGCGCCCCCGAGCGGCACCAGCGCCCGGAAGCCACTGAGCAGATCTTCACCCGCTAGGGTACCCCGTCCATCGACCTGTTCGCTCACCTCAAACGCCCACGTGCCACAGTATGCCTCGGTCTACTGGCCCTAACTGAACGCACGATGCGTTTAGGTAAGCGGAACGCTACTACGCCGACGCTGACTGACCAGATCAAAAGAAAAGTCTGCTGGTGTTCCGTTGGCGTTTCTCCAAAGTAAAAACAGGTACGCCCATATGGAAAATAGTCATCGTCGTACGCTAAAAATAACATCGTCTGCCAGCTATCTCATCAAATCAAGTAACGAAAATATCCTCACATATTTTATCGCATTTAGCGTAGCGAACGATAATCTCTGATTAATATTATTTGTAAAGTATTTATTTGGCGAAACCTTCGCCTTCAAGGTGCCTGTTTGATTAAACGCTTAAAGAATACTAGTTTTAATCTGAACAGCTGTACGACATCAGAGAGAAACCCACATATGGAATGTTAATACAGAGTCTAGAGTCCATGACCTTACACTGTACTGTATTATACGTAGACAATTATTCTAATAATTCTCACTTAATTATTTTCTGTCTGAAATTCCGTTCTAAATTCGATAACATCAAAATATGAATTATTATTATTATTCGACGGTATTCTGGACGTGTCTATTCGTATAAATTACCGAAAATATTATGTGAAACTTATGTGTAAAATCTGCGGATAAGTAAGTCCTATATATAATCTGCGGATATCTACTCTACCTAACCGAAAAGCCTCGTTTGAGCCTATTCTTAACCTCTGAATGCAAAGCGATGCATCATGTATTCTAATTTTATTGACTACACGTCAAAATTCATTGGTTGTTTTAGGGCAGTAGAGCCCTAACATTTCTGCACCCGCTGACTCGCCACCAGGAGATAATAGACAGGTCTCACATCCTGAAGATATCCGAAGTCGAACGGAACACATAATATGAAATTTTACCTTCCAATAAAATTATTATTATGTTTCCTAGACTTCGGATATCTGGATAATGCCTTCCTGGTGGCAATATTTTATCAACCTTTACATTCTCCTCAACAATGAAATGGCGGCGAGTCGCCGGGTGCGAGCTGGTTGGTTACAGGAAGCTGTCGGGGCGGAAACTACGTCACAGCGGCGCGCTACGGGCTGTGGAGCGGCTTCATAGACGCTAGCGGCATCTATCGGTCATTGGGAGACGCTACGCTCTCACATCCTGAAGATATCCGAAGTCTAGGAAACATAATAATAATTTTATTGGAAGGTAAAATTTCATATTTATTTAAAATTTTAGTTTTATATTCTTGTAGACATTTTACTTGCCTTTAATAATGTATTCCAATTATTTATATTTGGAACTAAATTGGGAGCTGTAATCCAAAAAAAAGATTTTTATCGTAGAATCAGTAATTATGTATATTTATTTTGAATCTCTTCCGTCTCTTAACAAAGTACAGAATTAAAATATGTATAAATATAAAAGCAGCATGTACACATACGTTCTACTTATTACAAACTTAATATTTAAAACACAACTAACTTTGGATATTATTTCTATATACTATTATTATTAATTTAACATGTGATTTCCTTATTTCCCATAAACTGTCAGCCTCAACAGACGTTTATGGGCCAATCAACTTTTCGATCGACAATATTTTGTCCCGTAACGCAGATGACTATTTCATCAAGTTTGCTAGAAAAAATGCTTATAAATTGTACATGCGTTAGGCCCCACACAAGTTCACATCGATACATTTAGGTTCCAACTGTTTTTAAGTGTAAATACCTATGTGTATAGTACCTATTAATTGACGCAAATTTGTAAGTTCATGAAAAGTGATGCAGCAGACAGAAAATATGTCGATCGAAAAGTTAGTTGGCCCTTTATATTATTTTTTACATTAAACAACACAGGGTAAGATTAGTAAAATTTTACTACTTTTCGACTCTACGATAATTGTATTATATACATATTTTGATGTAGATTAAAATACTTGTGAGATTATAACTAACGTGAGACTTAAACATAATTATCTAAATATTTATGAAACGGGTTACTCACGTAATTTAAGTCGATAATTGCTCAACATGTCTAGCAGAGCGCAAGCCGGCAGTACACGTCGGGCTTTGGTCGCAGGTTCTCCATGATGAGGATCCTCTAAATGAATCGAAACATGTCGAGCAATTATCGACTTAAATTACGTGAGTAACCCGTTTGATAAATATTGAAATATTTATGAGATTAATTTATTTTATGTATTTGAGGCCGACTAGTTATGAAGAACCAAGTTATTATGAATTATGAGTTTATGATATTCTAATATTTTATTTACACTAACTCGACAAGATTTCTATGAAATTAATATTTTTTATGAAACTCTACCTTATTTTATTACACAACTTTTAAAATTATATTCATTCCTTCCACTACTAAAAGACAAATTAATAATGATGGTGTGCATTGTATACACAAGGTATTTATGGTTTAGACACTAATTTAATGTTATTATTAAAAATATATTTTTTAATAAAACTATAGTTGAGTTTAATTTACGTCACATATGTGGATAAAATGTAGCGTACCTACTTACATCATTTAAGAGATGATATCTACATGGATGTAGAATAGGACCTACATTGGAGGTACAGTCAAAGACAGAGTTATCTGATCCCTCCCCTTTTGCATACAAAATCTCTACAGGGTTAAACGGCCCACTGAAAACCTTGAACGGGGTGACTTAGTAGGCTATACTGAACAACTTTTACTATGGGGCTCATCACGAAATCAAAAAAAGATTGCCTTTTTCATACATTTTGACCAATCGATCACGATATTTTGAATGAAAGAGCCAAATTTTTTTTTGAGATTTCTGGGTTAGCTCCATAGTAAAAGTTGTTCAATATAACCTACCAAATAACCCCGTTTAAGGTTTTCAGTGGTTCGTGTAACACGTTGTACCTATATAGAGTCATCAGTTAGGCAACTCTGTCCTCGACTGTACATAATACCTATACTGTTTAATGGTTATTTTATTACTTTAAGAGAATTTACATACGATGATAAAGAAAATAGTAAAAACCAATAGATAATTCAGAACGAAAACTTAACATTAGAATGAACTGACTATAATACTTCGATCAGTAAATAAAAATCAATCACGACTCCGATACCCCTAACGACATCTAGTAAGTAGTTGAAAACAGTGTATATGCGAATAGAAAGCGCTTAGGAGATTTAATTTTTACTACATCCCACTAGATGGCGATTACGGTTCGCTGGAAACATGGATTTAGAATATGGATATGGATTTGACAACGTAATAATAATAGCAAGAACGAAAGGGATGGTCTTATGAAACTTTTTACTAGTGGAAGTGAAAAGGAACGATAATCGTCCGTCCTTATCACTGTGCCACTATTTTTTGTGTGTGTGTGTGTTAGATGCTAAGTCTAAGTGCCACACACACAAGTATCTTCTTAGTAGTCTGTGACTAGTACGTCACTTACTACATAGTAGTAAGTGACTATGTCTATCCCTCTTAGTGGCACACTATGTGCGGCCCCTCGGCTGGAAATTTTTGTGTACATAATAAAATTAAACTGCGACCATCCAGTGCCAATCTTATAAGTTATAATATAAACCTATTTAGAAGTTGCAATACTTGCAATATCCCCTTCTCACGACAGTGTAAAATCGAGCCATTTTTTTGTTTTCATGGTTTTGGATAATCTATCGTTAAGAGTAGCTACTATTGATGAAATAACACAAACTTAACACGTTCGACGCCGGTGACACACATATGTGTGATGATTTCGCAATATAAAATAACAAACTTCTGTTTTAATGTAGAAAAACATTGTGTACACGAGTCTTAATATATTTTCAGTCTGTGAATATTAATTTACCATTGTGTAAAGTCGTCTTTATAATTAAAAAAAATAGGAATGAATGTCATAACGTGCTGGTTGAAAGAAAAAAGAAGAAAAATGGAAAAAAAAGAATTGAAAATGGAAGAAACGGATCGCTGAAGATTATATCTGTATTAATTTAACAAGGATATTAAATAAACATGTAAAATACTGTATAACTGGATTTGAATTTATCAAAACTCAGAAGTGGGATAATCTGCGAGCCAATAAGGTAATTTATATCATTTGTACTAGAATTTTTGTGCACATGAATAGTATATAGTATAAAGGTACATTTTCACTGATGTACTTAATTTAAAGAGTACCAACAGTACTTTTATAATTACTTTATGAATCCCTAATTGCATATCCTTGATAAAGATTTACCGTAAAGTCGGGTAACATGACCCTTTTTTATTGTATTTTTTCACAAACTTCTAGATCATTACGTGTCTATCATTGATATGAATGTTTAGTTACGATTAGGTGCATATTAAGGATACGTCTGATGACATAAAGCAACAAAAAGTTAAAAAAGAACATCTTGTGTATTTTTTTTATTTTTTGATTTTTGGGCCAAAGTTGATCATAGAAGCGGGTAAGTTTGCACTTCATACTATTTTCATCCCAAAAGTCTCATTTTTAAGCTAAACGCTAAAGAAACCTCATTCAAGTAGTGTCGCAATGGTAGCAAATGAGACGACAGAATTTCTGATGCAACATTTGACATTTATTTTAGCAAAAAACAAACAAAATTTTTGTTTCAAGTTGTCAATTAAAATAAAAGTTGTTAAAATCTTAATAAAAACTTAATTAACGGTCTGTTTATCAGAATCATCACAGGAATTAGTAACTTATAATAATCATCGTTGTTAGTAAGAAGATTATGGTAACATTTTACCTCTAAGTAAAATCTAACTCTAAAAAAAGAGTACCAACTCTTATTCAAGTAAAACTTGATACTGAAAACGTAACAAATTCTTAAATCACAGCATTATAATGAGAATCACCATTGGAAATATACGCTAACAATTTGTTCTTGTAACTAGTCCCACTCAAAGTTATTTTAAATCAATGGAGATAAAAAAAAACTCAACATTCAAGGAAAACTTTAAATTTAGATCAGCTTCTCGTATTTACCTTAATAAATTCAGTTTTTAACAAAACTATGATTAAAGTTACTAAAACTATTAACTTAGGTTCGTCTTAGATGACATAATCATACAAAATGATACGATATATTGGTATTACTTATAGAGATCCATTTCCGGGACGGAGAAGCAGCCTTTTTAATAAATTTTGGGATAGCTATTTTTTGGGCTATATTTTTCCAGCTGTACAACTGCTCATCTATATTAGGCCATCGCCAGTATTCCTTGCCTTTCTTCATGCATCTCACAAGGACTGCCTCTTCGGATGGTAAAGACCAGACCAAGACTTGGCCAGGATAGTAGTCATGCTCCCACTTGACAATGACGTGGTCGCAAGATTCAAGATGTCGCAGAACGGTATTTTTTGCAGAAAAATTTTCTGCCACTTTAAGCGGTTTTTTACCACCATATCTCTGAGATTATGTGCTCTTGACACTGTTCATTTGCGATAGATTTTCTTTATCCTTAACACCTACAATTCCGAGCAGATCAGCAGGTGTAGAATGACGTAGAGACCCATGAGCCAAAGTTCCCCTAAATGAGGGACAATGTTCACTATGGTTATAGAAACGAACTGCATGCTTCTAAGAAAAGGCTAAATAAGTTTTTATTGTAATTACAGTATTCTCAAAGACACGCTTTATATCAAGACACAGGTATTAATAAGCTAACTAACCTTATTTCGCTGTTCTAACCAAAAGTTTGCAGACACCATTTAGACACGTATGTCTCACATCACGCTTGATCGACACTGACGAGCGGAAACCTGCAGAAGCACCTAGAAAACGGTACCATGTCGCGAGTAGGTAGTTCTATCTATGATTTTAGAGCATAACTATTACGATCAGACGTCAACTAGCTTTGTGGTGGAATTTTAAATCTTTTATTTTTTTTGGGCCATTCTTTACCCCTAGGGCTTAAGAAACCCGGTTTTACGGTATTTAAATTTGAATTCTGACATGTTGTCAATAGAGTCGAGAATACATGATGGATATATACATCACTATGCATTTAATGACTAAAGAAAAATATACGATTCGTTTAGTGTAAAAAGTACTTTCTGTTTGTAATAACGAACGACCGATCTGTTCTGATCTTAGTAGCCGTGCTTGCGGACACAGCACGTTCTGAATACGAGTTAGACTAGCCATTTTATTTTCTCTTGTATGAGAAAATATACAACTCTGCAATTATTTGTAATAACATAAGAGTAATATCTCGTTATACGGCTTTATATATTTTTATATTATAATCCGTTCATCGTTACATAGAAACATAATCGAACAAAATTCAACCATTGGCAAATTTTATTACCTAATTCTCAAAAATCGTAGAAATATATTATAAATTAAAACTTTCATATTTATTTTGGGGGGATAAAGCTAGACTAGATCATACAAAAAAATATTATGTTATGACTCTTGACATATCAAAAGAGGAAGACAGGTGACGTTCTTAGTTGAACGAGAATGTGATCTAGCACGTACGGATACTGACACACTACTATAAAGTATACGTACAGAACGAGTAATATAAATAAAATCAATACGATTGACATGGGCGAGTACGCGGGATGACAATATTTTGCGGTAGATGTCTACAAATGATAATTCGTGAAAATAACAGTTTTAACTACTAGAAATAGTAAGTACGGTCAGTAAACAAAAATAATCTTAGACATTGTTAAATTGTATGTGTTTCGTTACGTCATAAGTCAATTAAATAATAAGTAGTTATTTTCTTAATGTGACTACCATAATGAGAGAGATGAATAATAATATGCCATATGATGTTCAGTCGAATACTGTATTCGGAATACAATAACTTATTCTATGACAGTTAAATATATTTAAATTTAATCTAGTTGCGTCTGTGAAGCGGAGAGGCTTTTTAAGTTGGCTATAAATATTTCTTAACATTTTTAGAATTATAAGTAACATGATACTCAACCATTATGTCGCTCACAATTATTTGATTTATCCACAGTTTTGAGTTATTTAGATAGAGCATTTAAGTTTTGTTTTTCGTGTTGTACTTGTATGTATCCGTAAGAATAATATGATTCATAATAATTTAAGTTACAAATGGTGCTACGGAAAGTTACATTGGCCATTGGGCTACGGGCCCAATGGCCACGTTAAAGGTCTAATATAAAAAAAGGCCATGCGTACAGTTAAATATTGGTGCGTGTGCAATACACGTGTGAATAGGAGATTCCCAATTTTGTCAATTTGAAATGAGTCTATAGTGCTTCGATTTATATCAACCCGTTGCGTATTTGCTATTTGAATTTGTTTGGCCACAATCTTTATTGGAATATGTTTCTTTTTAGTCAACAAAGTGGAACATTTTACTAAATAGCCGATATAGTTTTCCAGAATTAGTTTACCTAAGCTACGTACCTATTACTATTTTCTGTAATGCAAGGCAAGGTCTTTCGGTTGATACGAAACTCTCGCTACTGGAATAGGTACACACACTCTCCTCTGTATGTTGACAGTTCTTTTGGTGTAGTTATTTAATTATACATTTAAGTAGGTTTTATAGTTAATATTTCGAGGGTTGCCTGGTGAAACCCTATAAGTACGTGACACCTAGTTTCGAGAAAAATGATGTTAAAGGTTTATTGTCATCGGACACTTATTTTGATAAATAAATTCGTAGTTTTATGAGTGGTTTGTGAAAAGCAATTTCATTCACTTTAAGTTTATCTATGTTTTAGTTATGTAACTCATCTAGTTTTCCTGTAAGATAACATTTTTTACCAAGGGGTATCGACTTATTGGGTTTACGCATAAATAAAAAAACCATATTTGTTACTAAGAGGGTATTATTACCAAATAAAAACTTAAAAATAGACGAATCTTAAAGTAATAACGGTATTATTCTACATCTGAAAAAGTAAGTGCTATGCCAACAAACGTTTTTAGGCTTCTTATCCATCCATGATACTCTTCAGGTATAATTCAGTATGTTTCAGCGGGGCAAAGTGCTTCTATGAACGGTTTGTCTGTGACTGGACCTGGTGTTTCAACGGCGGATAAAAAAATATAAGCTGTTATATGAAAGGCAATGAGGATGGTGGGTTTCCATGGTTTTGAGGATCCGCACATTGTTTTGCGTTGCCTATTGTGTTTGTGGTACTCATGCTTTGGTTAGGAGAATCAGTTTCAGAAAAGGACTCCTCCGATCTTGATGAATCGCAAATTGATATTGCCACCCCAATGCCCTATATTCTCAACGACAGTAATGGCATGTCGGACTTAAATGAGTCTTTTGTGGATTGTTGAAAAAAAAAAAACTGTTGTTGGAATCGATCTGTAACTTGATTTATTGTGCTGGCATTTTTTCCGGATGATGAAGCTGACTTGCAGTGACTGTTCGGGTGAGGAACCTGCATGTGTGCCGCATCCTGGGGACTTTCGCAGTTTTGATGAGTCGCGGATTGATATCGCCGCCCAGATGCGCGGTAGTGGTGGTAAGGGGACTCAAGTGGGTCTTTTACAGATTGCTTGAAAGTGGTGTTATTGGGATGAAGTTGCTTATACAGGTAATTTATTCTGCTTTCGTTTTTTTTTCAGATGATTGAACTGAGGATCCTACTTGCGACTGTTTTGCCAAAACAAATGGATTTTGACTCGGATTTTGCTACTGAGGGTCCAAATGTTTCATCCAAACAGGAAGATTTTTTTATGGAGCTGATTGATGAAGTTTTGGATCGAGTTTGGATTGCTGTGGAGGATGACTATTCAGCGGGAGCTCCTTGTGTTCCTGATACAGATTTGGAGAGCGATGCACCTCGGCGAGATGATTCTGGCCGTGACATTGTTGTTCCTGAGGGTCCCGGTCCAGGGAAGCATCGGGAGCGTTCCTTGCCGATGCTTGACGGTGTTGGTCTTTCTGGTCAAGGTGAATGTATGGAGGGAGCTTCTTCTTGCGTTTCGGATTCCGAAGACGATACATTGAGGGTATTGGAGCCGACTGACTCTGGCCACAGTGACGGCATGATCCGTGAGCGTTCCGCTGCTTGTTCGCAGGTGGAAGGCGCTGTTGACTTGATTTTGGACAGTGTTTTGGATAGGGTTTGGGATTGTGTCGGGCCCCTGAAGCGACGTAGGCAGGCTGAGCTGTCTGAGTGGAGGGTGGATATCGCTAAAAGGCGAAAGCTGCTAAAGTTCCAAAGGAGGCTTCAAGGATCGAGGAGGTTCCAAGGAGGTTTTGGAACTTTAGCAGGACGTTTAACGCCTTGGGTTATATAAGGTAGCCTTTCCATTTTTCGCTTTTTAGCGATATTTACTTTCCGTTCAGATGGCTTGGCTTGCTTGCGTCGCTTCAGAGGTTTGACGGAATCCCAAACTTTGTCTGAAACATTGTCTAGAATTGGGTTAGCAGTGTCTTCTGCTTGTGGGCAGGCACCGGAGCGTTCGCGGATCATGCCGTCATTGTGGCTGGAGTCGGTTGGTTCTGATACTTTTAATGTATCGTCTTCGGAGTCTGGAACGTGAGAGGAGGCTATTTCTGTACATTCGCCTTGACCAGAGGAACTGGCATTGTCGGGTGTCGGCAGGGAGCGTTCCTGGTGTTTCCTTGGACTGGGACTTTCAGGAATGATGGTGTCGTGGCCGGAGTCATTTCGCTGTGGTGCGTCGTTCTCTGGGTCTGTGTCGGGAGCGCAGGGAGCTCCCGCTGAATGGTCATCTTCGCGGTCCAGGCTCGATCTAAAGCTTCATCAATCAGCACCATAAGGGGGTCTTCCTGTTTGGATGAAACATTTGGACTTTCATTGGTGAAGTCTGGGTCGAAATCTATTTGTTTTGGTGAAATAGTCGTGGGTGGGATCTTCAGTTTAATCATTTGAGGAAACCGAAGGAGGAATAAATTGCCTGTATAAGTGGCCTTGTCCTAGTAACGTTGTTTTTGAGTGGTCTGTAAAAGACTTGCTTGAGTCTTCTTACTATTATGATTGTGCATTTGGGCGGTGATATCAATTTGCGATTCATCGGAATTGCGAGGGTCCTTGGGATGTGGCACATGTGTGGGATCTTCATCCGAATGGTCACTGCCCGGTGGGTCAGTTTCATTATCTGGAAAGAATTTAAGCATGATGAACTGAGTTACCGATTGATCCTAACAATGGTTTTTTTTAGTAGTAGTTGCTTGAGTCTGGCATGCTATTGTTGTCGTTGACAATATAGCGCATTTGAGTCATTTTCTGAAATTGTTTTTTTTAATTGGAGTGTGAGTATCACAAGCACAATAGGTAGTAACGTGGGACAGTGTGCGGATCTTCAAGGCCATGGAAGCTTACCATCTTCATTGTTTTGCATGTAACAGCTTACATTTTTTTCAATTGCCTTTGAAGCACTGGGTCTAGTCATGGACAAGCTGTTCATGGAGGCACTTTGCCCCGCTGAAACGTAAAAAATAATCAATATTATTTAATCAAAAGTACTAATCACAACTACCTTTTTATTATTTTTATCGTAAGAATCACTCAAAGTCGCGAAGTCTCATTAATCGTCAGTGCTAAAACCCCATAAGTTCGCATAAAACAACAACAATTATTTTCATAGTCAGTGCTAAAACCCGATAAGATCAAATAAAACAACAACAATGCTTTTCATAGTCAGTGCTAAAAACCAATAAGTTCAATAAAACAACAACAATGCTAAGCATGGTAACGGTTAGGTACAATAGCTTACATTAATTGTTACTTGAACTCATTACTATAAACACGGTGTGTAAAATATGACAATTCTACGTTTATTCTACGTTAGAAAAGTAGATTACCTGTTTCCAGCTTAGGTATTACTGCAAGCTAGGTAGTTGCACTAAATTTCTGCCTCGGTCACCCATCACACAACTTTGAACACAATCATTCACATCCTTCTTTAATACAATACACGCCTTTTTAACAGCTATTTTCTATTAAATATGCAACGTCGCAGCGGTGCGCTTGCGTTCGTGTCGCTACTTGTCAAGGCTGCGCATGATCATGGGGCCGTCGAAAAACTTATAGGGTTCTTCCCTGTACATATTTGAAAGAAATTTGTTAAAGGCCTCTTGCGAGAATCCGATTACTGGACTTAACAAAATATTATATTAGAGAATTGTTTCAAATAAGTACTATAAGTTTATTTGTTGGGTTCTCTTTGAATAAATTTGTATGTGCAATAAATGATATCGTAAAAGTAGAATCCAACAAATGCTTTTAACGTATTCTAATTCGTAATAAAATCCTTTAAAGTTTGCAATCGTAATGAGGTGAGACCGGGTAAGTAACAGTAACTGGTTCTACATTGTGTGTTTAGTTTGATTAGGTGTAAATATCTCGGCACTAAATACCAATAAATATACATTATGTGGTTCTTCCATTAAGTAATAAATAAAAATGAAGTCTTAAATGTAGTTGTAGTATTTAGTTTTGAATTAATAGTTGAAATCAAGTACTTATTGGGTTATTTACTCGGCATATTTCCGTGATACATGTAAAATCAGCTTATCTGATATTACCATTAGATTGACCGATACTGAATCATTCTAAAACTGTTTTTACTTTAAAATCTCACTTTTTGTCACTTATCGGGTTTCACCAGGCAACCCTCGATTTGGGTCAGAAGTACTAAAATGTCAGGGTTAGGAAAACAATATTGCTATTTTATTAACTACGTAATGTTTCAGTGTCGGATAATCGTGTTTCTCGTATGAGTACCGCAATTAACTATTTCGCTCACTCATTTACAAATTTATTTTTGTGTATTTGAATTGCTAAATATTTTTGTTTTAATAATTAAAACGATACTTACATGAATAAAAAGTGATGCCATGAGTTTGTTTCTATATTTGGAGTTGTTGAAGCATTGAAAAAAGGCACAACATGACATATTTCTTGGGCAATACCAAAATTACGACGATGACAATGCCGGTGTTGTCTCATTGCTGGCCCTGAACCTATATTTGCTAGCACAAGATCGTGCGCCTGGTACCATATCTACCCCTTTTATTTATATCAATGGTTATAACGCTTTATTTTTAAAATACGTATTGACTTACCGATGCAAAGTTGGCATTAAAAACTTGTGTTGTGAAGGTAAGCAGGATTTTTCGTCCGTTAATCTTAGAATAATATTTGAAAAAGATGATATAGTCTAATGATTCGTCATTATGAAATTAATGTTTGAAAAATAAACTTTATCTTCCCTGAACCAAATAGGTTAGAAGGGGCAGTCTATTAAAACGCCACATATTTTTATGGTTTTCACTACCTAATTATACAATAAGAAGTAAAAATGTTTTAATGACATATTTAACGTTTCACATTATTTTGTTTTGCAAAAAGATGTACGTCGTTTATTAAGGCAATTCGTGAGTAAGTAAGCATTGATCTTTTAGAAGAAACAAAATTAGAATTCGATTAATTTTACTACAATTTTATTTAACTACTCAGAATTAAATCAGAGATGGTTCCAGTCACAGCCCACATATTACGCCTGAAATTGTGCCACTCCAGCCTTTGGTGTTAATTATATTTAAAAATATATCGATAATAACAATCAGCATATTTGTGGATAATGTCGACATTATGTCTTTCTTAACTAATCTATTCTTCACCGCACGTGTGGCATGGCAAATTTGAATCGCAGATTGGCGCTCAAATGTTTAATTAATTATAAAGTAGAATCCAAGTTATTCTATTTTGACAATAAAGTCTTTTAAAATAAGTCAACAATGTTCTAACTTAACAGTCGCTGTCACTGGCCTAAGGTTTTAAGTTGACTCTAAAACTTTAGTAGCGGGAAAAATCTGTCATAATTTATATTTGTATGCAGGTACTCCTTTGAATATTCTTTAAGCTAGACTATAAATCATGTAAACTATGATACACAAAAGGTACAAAATTTCGCCTGTTACCATGTGGTTTAAAAATTATATTGATTCATTTTCATTACTTCACATTTGAATACCCACCCACGAATGCTCTATCAAATAAAATACTTTGAAACTGTGCTCAAGCTTGAACGACTATTTGTTGGACTATTTTTCAACTTAAATTATATAAATTGACTTCAAATAAACATATACTTTAAGTTGTTTTACGCTAACAAGAGTTTATTATAATAATGATGTTACCTATGGCTATTGAAGTAGGTATAATAATATATGAGTAATATATAACTGAATGAAGCATGATTATTCATTTGACTATTGAAAAGCTCACGAATAATAAAATTATAATAATTTGATCAGGCGTCATCTTCGTCTATCATAAAAGAAATATAATTTAGTACTTACCTAATATGGTATGTTTCATTTTCGTCCCTCATGTTAAATCATTATCTTTATAATAATTGACAGTGTAATAATTGCCACTTATGTTTTTAGTAATTCAAATATGAATACATTTTAATGCACATTTAATTATAAAGTGTGTACAATTGTTAAATAAATAACGCGATGATACGAGCCAAGGGTTGTATGCTCACAGGGGCTCATGTAATATTTAAATGGTGCTATTTATGTTCCATGAGATTTTTCATGCCAAGTGTGTCTGGACAGAGCTATGTATGCTCTTAAGCTATATCAGACCAAGTGTGTCTGAATGGAGCTATGTATGTTCCATAAGATTTTCAGACCAAGTGTGTCTGGACGGAGCTATGTATGCTCTTAAGCTATATCAGGCCAAGTGTGTCTGAGTGGAGCTATGTATGCTCCTTAACTATGTATATCAGGCTAAGTGTGTCAGATTGGAGCTATGTATGTTCCAAAACTGTAAAGAGCTACGTTCCTTAAAAAAATGTAGTTACGTAGTGTTCATAATAGAGTGAGCCATGATGTTTCATGAGAGACTGAATAATATTGTTGATGTTACGAGGACATGTCGATTTAGGCTATTACCTATGGTTAAATTGCACCTTATTAATTATTATCGTTTATTTTCCGGGATTATGGACTACGACGAGAATAATGCTAAGCGAGAGAGACAAGGCCGAAAACGAAAGATACATGCCGGGCCACACCGTCGTCTACCAAGGCCAAACGTGGCCGCGGAGCTGCGAGAAGGAACAGCATGAGTGAAGAAAGAGGAATCGGGTACAGCGTCAGCAGAGCTGTAGATCCTTTGGCCTGAAAAAGAACCACAGCCAAAGCAATTCATTCCACCGACTGCAAACGAGCAAGCGGCTGCCGGCTTCACGATAGATGAGAAAATTAATCCATAATAGAACAGAACAACAAAGGAGAGGATGATAACGTGTGTTAAGGGAGTGTAGATAATAGGAAGTGTATAGTTTAAGAATTGATTTATTTAAATCATAGTAGTGGTACAGATAGTGATAGCATTAAATTTTGAATAATGCTTATGTTCGACAAAAAAAGGGCAAACAAAATAATAATATTTGTAACAGTGCATAACTATCGTGCCTCATAATAATAAGTACTAATTAAAAATTAAAAGTAATATAAATATTATACTGTAACAGTGGTAAATTGTAGTTAATTCTTGCATTCGCTAAGTAGTTTACAACAGAGTAAAACATTGTCTAAGAGCCAACCTATAGGGATTGTTTCAAAACGATTATTCGAACATTGTTTAATTGATGTAGGTAAATTATTATATATTCGAATAATGTAATATAATATCCATTAGTTTTACTGTTGCTTGATACCATGATAATTTTGTAAATTTCCGCCTCATTCACGGGATTCAAAAATATTGTACAGTGGTTCACTGGAGATTCAATGCTGTTTTGTGACCGAAAATGTAAAATAGTTGGTCATGACATCATTATTTGTATTAAGCTGGAGATATATTATTGTGTAGTGTCTTTATAAAACTTATGAGAGTTCTAAAACCACAATTACCTTGAAACTCTTTAACCCTTTGAACGCCAAGACCACAAAAGTAGCCGTGTGTTGTAAATGTTGTAATCATCGAGTATGCTGTCAAATTAGTCGTCTTGCTGGTGGCTTATTTTCGTTGTTCATTAATAGACATATTGGCGTGTTTATCACATTTTGATGCTAGGTGGAAGGCGTTTAAAAGGGTAATAGCATATTGAATTTTGTTCTTATTACCCTTTTATTGGCAGAATTTAAAACAAAAATCGTGCGTTCTAGCCTCCTCGCCGTTGTGTAGAGCAAACAATTCTGTATTTAATAAAATTACAAAAAGTTGGTAAATAAATAAATATGTATTTTATATACACTGCCAAGTACAGGGTTAACCGTCTCGAATTCTATCTTCTGATCTAGTGCTTCCAAATATTCGAATACCTCATGCCGTATTATTCGAATACTGAAATCAGCAGAATATTCGGATTGGAAGCCCTAATCTGATCAAGAGATTTCATTCACTACAGCCAAGTACTTTTAAAACATTGTAATCTCGTATCAAATGCGTACTATCGCAGTCTTATATCCAGTGGTCGGATATCCCGGTGCAACACCAGGGGATACCAAGTAGAAAAGTTAATATGGATATGACCTAAATTCCCGGTTTTAGTTTGATAAAAAATATAGATCTGATAGGTATACTTAAAAAGGCAGCTCAAATTGCGAACATAAACGAAATCTTTGGGCGTTTTCACAAACCGTTGTTCAAAACAATTTTTTTGAATTCGGACAAGTTTGGATTTGTTCGACTCAGGATCACGAGCTCTTTTAATTCTGATAGGTGAAAAAAACGGTCCCACAATTTTCGTACATTTTTAATTTCTTCCATTACGCTATCGCCATACAAAGTCTATAAAAACGATAGCGTAATGGAAAAAAAAAAACATTTTTGGACACTTTTTTTCTCCCAGTAGGATTGAAAGAGCTCGTGATCCTAAGTCGAACAATCCCAAACTCATCCGAATTAAAAAAAAGTGTTTTGAACAACGGTTTGTGAAAACGCCCCTTTACAAAAGTATTGAATATTCTTCACCTTAATTTATTATATTATAAGCCTCATAGAGTTCAAGTTTGGCTACTCAGATTAAAGTAGAAGCAGTAATGGCACGAAATCCAGATTTGTATGACATTAGAGAATACGCAGACCAAATTTCAAATAATACCGCACCTGATGAAGTGTCTCTTTACAAATTTGCTCCACTGACATCCGTAGAAGTGGAAAGGACTTTTTCGGCGTACAAATGGATTTTAGATGTGAAAAGGAATCAATTGAAAATAGAGAATCTAGAGAAAATAATTATATGCTATTTTAACTTAATAGAACCTAGTAAGCCATAATTCTTTCATAAAATACATATATTTACTCTAATGTGTCTGCATGCATAGGTGTGTCAAGTCTTCATGCTTAAAAATGTTTGATTTTATGTTACAAACACGAGGATGTTTAATCCGTAACCAGGTACATTTTTTCTAACTTAGTAATTGATGACCTCAGGAAGACCATGTACCATTCAGTGGTTATTGGATACAATTTTTCTTTAACTTTAAATTAAAAAAATTTTGAGGTATCTGCGGGAGACCTCACCTAAAATGTTTAATTTAAGCTGGGTATGGATATTGTTTTAATCCTGACCACGGATTAAAATAATCGTGTATTATATGATATTTCTGTTTTTTTTACGTTCGCATTTCTAGAAGTGGAACCTATTGTGCCTTAGTAAAAAGCTTCTATTTTTAAAGCTAAACTCTTTTATTTAAGAATATTCATACCAAAAGGCTATTTGGTACTAAAGTCAATATTAAACAAAATTTATAACCTATCTTTTGAAATAATTGTCGAAATCGCATAATAATAAACGCTTGTATGTACATGCACTTATTTTGCGTTACAAAATATTACAAAACTTTACTGGATGTAATTTTGTGGAATCCCGTGGTATATCCATATTAGTATAATGTTTGAGGTCATTCACCCCTTGTTGCACCGGGATATCCGACCACTGCTTATATCACAGGTATTACCTTTAGAGCAAATGATTACTGAAAAGTAAAATCATTAACCGAATGTGATGATAGATTTTGTTATAATTTATTATTAAAATTAAGTTGTTGTTGTATGTTAGTCTACAAAAAAATCCAGATATTTGATTAAATCTGATTCATGTCTGAATTTTTTGTCGTAGAATTTTACTTTAAGTTATTTTGTGTCTACACCTAATATATGTCTGAGAAAATATTAGGCGGTCTGTACGAGTCTTATGTTCACGTATGCACCAGGAGTTGCACTCGTACGGATGGCCGAATGTGATGATTTCGCAATATAAAATAACAAACTTCTGTTTTAATGTAGAAAAACATTGTGTACACGAGTCTTAATATATTTTCAGTCTGTGAATATTAATTTACCATTGTGTAAAGTCGTCTTTATAATTAAAAAAAAATAGGAATGAATGTCATAACGTGCTGGTTGAAAGAAAAAAGAAGAAAAATGGAAAAAAAAGAATTGAAAATGGAAGAAACGGATCGCTGAAGATTATATCTGTATTAATTTAACAAGGATATTAAATAAACATGTAAAATACTGTATAACTGGATTTGAATTTATCAAATATGTGACCGAAAAAGCTGTACTCCTATGCCAGTGACACACATACGTGATCAAAGTAATCTTATTCTTATGCCACTAGCATTAATCTAATCAAGTTCTCACTCCTATGCCAGTGGCATCGAAATACGAACGTTTTTGACACAGTGTTGTGTCACCGGCATAGGAGTACAATCTTTTCGGTCACACATGCGTGTCACTGGCATAGGATTTCTATCAGATAATTTCGATCGGCATAGTATAAGCACTTAGTGAAACAGTACCGGAGGCGAGCGAACGTGTTAACAGAATTCAATAACGTACCTACATTGGAAATTACTTTGAATGTAAGGTTTTTTTACGTTGTTCGGAATCTCATAGTTTTTCTAGAATAATCTCCTGGGCGAATGCAAAAAAAATTAGAAAGACCTTTTAATGAAAACAAAATTTAATTTTTATGTTAAGAAGTTAAATTTTGTGTAACAACTTTTGGCACCGAAAAAGGACAACAAATTCAAATTTTCTATGAGCGATAAACAATACGCACCTAATATTATCTTTTAAATTTGTCCCCTTTTACTACTGTCGAAGGTTGTCGGACAGAGTATACCACATAGTTTGTATGACTAACTTTTGTAACACTTGATTATTGTTTTAATTTTGACCTTAACTACGTACAATATATGACCTAAATAATATGACCTTAATATTTGCAATCGAGCCTTCTATTTCTACAACTAGCAAAAAATGATTGCACGATGTAGAATACGCACTACACGTACCAGCGCCATCTCTGGATTATTGTGCAAAGTTCTTTCACAGTTCCCGACCCAGTTCCCCCATCCCGTGTCTTATTCCCAACGTCCTCAAATTTCTTCGAGTAGATACTCGAAGTCTCGAACATACATTTAGCGCGCGCTATTTTTGACTTCACCGAGTTCACCGGCAGTCTCCCGGTTGGCTCACACGTGTTGCTTTTCGTTGTAATAAAAGTGTATTCGTAAACAGGTATGGAAAAGTTTTTTCAGTTTCCATGAAAAAATTAGTAAAATTTAAGGTAAAATTAGGATTGTCTACCTTTTCAAGATATAGTACCTACAGTGCGAATTGGTGAAATTGTTTATGTGTCTTTTCCTAAAAGTTGAGTGCATCGAACGTGAATCTAAAGATAACGTACCTATACCTGATAATGAAAGGAATTATGTTAGTACGAAAAGGAGGGAAGTGATATTTTATTGGCCTAATTTAGGAATAAAGCAACATATTTTTTGCGTACTCCCATAATTATTATGCTCTTGTAAAAAAATCCTAAAGGGTCGATTGCACAAAAATGTATTAAACATAGTTAAGGAATTAATCAAAATTTGCGCGTCAATTGTATTACAAAAGTTAGTCATACTAATTAAAGTGTGCACTCTGATCAACAAACATTGGCAGTAAAGAAAAAGCGTCATATTTAAAAAAATGTAGGCGTGTATTGTTGATCGCACATAGAAAATTTGAAATTCGAATTGAATTTCGTAACACAAAAAATATGATCACAAATTTTGTTTTCATTAAAGGACTTTAACTGTGTACTTACGGTCAAAGTCAAAATAAGATGTAGTTAGGGATAATCCAGTAAAGCATTCTGATTAGGAAAAGTAAGACAATTTGTTTTTCGCGAGTAGGTACCTATGAGGTACTACATTTTATTCATCAAAGGACATTACTTATAGCGTTTATGGATAGGTAATGCGATTGGTAAATACTACCATGCATGACAGTCAAGACCTTTTTGACAGTATAAACGCTTATCTCTCTTTGAGGACCTGGACGGTATAGCGAGTAGCGACTTCTGCTGCTGACTGTACCTCCAGTGAGTCGTGTTCGAGGCTAAAAGCGCCTAGTCATTTATAATAGCATCGTTTGTCAATTAGTAAACACCGATTACGCACACTGTGCAAAACAGCGACTTGTTTTGTTTTTAGTGGAAAATTTAACAAATGACACACAATTAATCGAGCAAGCGCAGTAGGTACTTAATAAATATATCACTCATTATTAAATTTTATCATCCCGTCGACTGTACACGTAATTCAATTTCTTTTACTGTGTCTGATCAGTAAAAGAAATTGAATTACCTGTACAGTCGACGTCAAAGTTATCATTACGGTTTAAGTGCCAAAAATATATTTACCCGACCTTAATGTCAAGGCAATAAAGTCGTGTAAATACAGGGTGGTCCAAACCTTGACGCCAAAAAATTTTTTTTAGATTCCTCACGTCATGCATGAGCTATCAGAATATACCCCATGTATGTTAACCGATTTTTTGTAGTTTTCGAGCTATGAATTTTTGAAAAAAAAATTTTTGAGAAATTCTGGAATGAAGAAATTTATTAATAAAAAAAAAACTGTTGGGTTTTTTAACTAGCTTCTTTTTGTAAAAGTATTACTACAAATAAACAGTGATCGGATTAGGTAGTGCCATTTCGCGGGACTTCGGTACGTTATCTTAGTGTGGACATAACTTCTAAGCCCGACATTTAAAATGAAAAGTAAAATTTTTGTTCGAAAGTTTACAATTTTATAGTTATTTTGTTTACTTTCACTTTGATATTGATAAAAATTAGTCTAATTTTACTTATCGAACATGGTTTTAAGGGTATTTTTCCACAATAGCTAATTTTGTCATATGTGTGCCTTTATTAATGTTTTTCTAGTTGTTAATTTCACACTCCTTTACTTTTTTTACAATATCCTTTTATTTTTTCATGTTTCTTCAATTTATGACATAACAAGAAAATGTTCTGTAAAAAAATATAAGTCCCAGGATCCCGAGGTTTATCCATGTTAAGTATAATGTTTAAGGTCATTCACCCGAAATGGCACTACCTAATCCGATCACTGCAAATAAAGCATCTACTGACAAAAAAATTAGCGTCCTCACTTTGATACAAGTAGGATAAAAAATACCAAATTCAAAATTTTACGCTAAAAACGCATCAAAATAGCATTTATGTACGTAAATAATAAAAAATAAAACATATCCCAAGGATTTTTGGTAATGTAAAGACTGCTCTAGATCTTAAACCTTCGAAAAAGCAAAAAAAAAGTGATACTTAATAATAAGGATTTTTCGGAGTAGTCGGTCAAATTAACTTAAAAAAACTTCCTAATTTTTAATTTAAAAATAAAGTGAAATTTCGTCTGTTTAGTTGTTCTTATCAATAAACAAAGACAGAAAATACCACGAAAACTCAATTTGTGTAGTTATTCAAGTAATTTTTTACTACTTTAACACCTTCCCGGACACTCAACGCCTATAGACGTGATTCCATTGTTCTTTCTATTGTGTCTGGAGTAGTGTCCGTGAAGGTGTTAAAATTTTAATCTTTTTTAAGTTTATTTGACCGACTACTCCGAAAAATCCTCATTATTAAGTATCACTTTTTTTTTGCTTTTACGAAGGTTTAAGATCTAGGGCAGTCTTTACATTACCAAATATCCTTGGGATATGTTTTATTTTTTTTATTTACGTACATTAATGCTATTTTGATGCATTTTTAACGTAAAATTTTGAATTTGGTATTTTTTATCCTACTTGTATCAAAGTGAGGACGCTAATTTTTTTGTCAGTAAATGCTTTATTTTTAGTAATACTTTTACAAAAATAAAATATAAAAAAAACACAACAGTTTTTTTTATCAATAAATTTCTTCATTCCAGAATTTCTCAAAAAAAAATTTCAAAAATTCATAACTCGAAAACTACAAAAAAGCGGCTAACATACATGGGGTATATTCTGATAGCCCATGACGTACAGAACCTAAAAAAAAATTTTTGACGTCAAGGTTTGGACCACCCTGTATATTTTTGGCACTTAAACCGTAACGATAAATTTGACGTCGACTGTACAAACATAAGTCACATTAAAAAAAAACGCATCATTGTAAAAAGAAAATTTGCATCTCTTTTAATTCGCACATTTTATATACGACAGTTCTAGCACTTCCAGCCTGTATTCAAACTTCGAAAATCTTACATTTCGACCAACTGTCTCTATCACTCCAACGAACGCGCCATGAGTGTGACGGAGACAAATTCACAAACGTTACAATTTTCTATCACCATTTACAATTTTATACTATCTTTACAATACCTTTCGTTCAGATCACAATGAAATCTTTCGGTTCCTGCTACGTCTGTCTCGCTCCATCATCCCAAAAGTGTTCCGGTTGTCAAGAAGTCCATTACTGCTCACGGGAACATCAGAAACAGCATTGGAACCAGCACAAGCACCAATGTACACCAATCAGGGTGAAAGAGGATGAGAAGGTCGGAAGGTTCTTGGAGGCGACTCGGGATATTAAACCTGGAGATATCGTGGTTAAGGAAAAACCACTTATCACTGGACCTTCGCAAGTAAGTTTCGTTCCCTAAAAGTAGTTGAAGACCTGTGTAATAGTATCAGTAGGAAGCAAAAGTAGTACAAACTACAAAGTAAAAGTTAATGAATAAGTGGGAAAGATAAGGTACCTACTGGAAGTGACCAAGTATTACGATAACGAGTTAGTATATTAGCCGTGTGGCGACGGCAGTAAGAATACATTTGTCACCAAGGGGTTGAACTGTCACTGACATTATTTGATAAAAGATTGATGATGGGCAGCAGCGTTATCATAGCGGGCACATTACTGCGATCGTCAATCCGCATGCCCAGCGTGGTGATTATGGGCATTTACCTCCTAATGCGTCTATACGCATATTAATAGGAGAGGCCTACGTCCAGCAGTGGACTGATGAAGTGAAGTTAGTGTATGATTGTTGAAATTGTATGAAGAAAAGCCATTGATCGAGTACTGAGTGCTTGTCGGTTTTGTTATTTTCGAAAGTATCACATTCATCGTCATCATTTAAGCCAAAAGACATCCATTACTGAACATAGGCCTCTCCTCCAGCTCGACCTCCATCGGTTGAAAGCGGTCTGTATCCAGTATCTCCCGGCGACGTTCATAAGGTGGTCTGTCTGTCGGTGGATGTCCTACGCTGCGTTTGTCAAACAGTGATCTCCACTCGAGCACAAAGCATAGTCGGACCATAATAACTCTTCCAAGCAAATGAACCTTAGTGTTACGAGATTGCTTGAGTTTAGTATAAAAAGTGTCATTCTCTATGGTTAGTACCATAGAGAATGACACTTTTTATACTAAACTCAAGCAATCTCGTAACACTAAGTGGGGATTAAAATTATATATAACCCCAAACGTTCATTACCGTTGCAGGTGACTCCACCAGTATGCCTGGGATGCTATAAGCTCTAGGGGGCTGCTATAGTCGCTCTAGCTGGGATGCTATAGTCGGACCATAATAACTCTTCCAAGCAAATGAACCACTAACCATAGAGAATGACACTTTTTATACTAAACTCAAGCAATCTCGTAACACTAAGTGGGGATTAAAATTATATATAACCCCAAACGTTCATTACCGTTGCAGGTGACTCCACCAGTATGCCTGGGATGCTATAAGCTGTTGGAAGCTGGCAAAACAGTGGACTGCGAGCTATGCGGCTGGCCCTTCTGCTCTCAAGACTGCACAATGCGAGATGAACACACACCAGAGTGCCATTACACGGAGAAACGAGGAGAAAAGGTATCGCAGTCACAAGAGACACTTAATTTCTACAAAAAATTTCATAATTATTGACTTATATGATATGAAAGTATTTTGTAAAAAAAAACAGCCTAGTGTAAAGGGGGGGGGGGGGCAATTTCCACCCTCAACCCCTCCCCCCTCTTGGAACCGCGGTTGCCTGTCGGCTAAAAGTGTCCAATATTGGTGTCACCACTGTCACCACCCTAGGTTTTAAGCGCGAAGTCTTGTCGCATCGTACTACTGGGGGGCTGAATCCCTAAGAAGAATTGTTAAATAGTATAAAAATTCTCCTCACATATTTCAGGCATCCATACCATCCTCATCATTCGGCGCGCCTCACCCAAATTACCAATGCATCACAGTCCTCCGCTGCCTCTACCAGCGTGACCATGACGTCAAGCTCTGGGAGAAGCTCCAAGCTCTGCAGTCACACTGCGAAGACCGCCGGGGCACGGACAAGTGGCAGAATGACAGGAAGATGATTGCGGAGTTCATTTGGAAGTTCTTTAAGCTGGAAGGCGTGTTCAGCGAGGAGGAGATTATGAAGTGCTGTGGAATTTTACAGGTAATCAGCTAATCACAATCTAGTACCTACTTACCCCGTTTGTTGGCAAAATAAAAAAAAACCTTCTCCGCGCCGTTGTGTAGAGCAAAAAATCTTTAAACAAATTACATATCAAGTATTCAAAAAACTGCATTTGGAAACGAGATTTATTGACCTGATCCTGTCGCTTATTTTCTATTATCGTTCGATGTTTCGATGGAGGTTCGATCGTTTCGATGGATAAAGGTCCAAACGTATAAAAACCTATTCATGAAGTGTAGAACGTGAGATGTTTGGGTATCCTTTGCTGTCATCGCCTTCACTTTCAGCACACAGATCCTAAAGCATTTCATTTCGCCACAAAATTTCTCTTACCTAATGATATTCCTATTCCTGAACTTATTTCCAGATAAACGGTCATGAGGTCCCACTCCTGGAGCCGGAGTATGTTTCCGTCTTTGATAGAATTTCCATGGTGGAACACAACTGCCGAGCCAACTGCAATAAGAGCTTCACTTCAGACGGACAGATTGTGAGTAGATAACCTAATTTTAACCTAAAGTAGCTGGAAATATCATTTTGCATCAAAAATCTGCAACGCATGCACACAAACACGACATAGCTTGTTCTTTTGCAGTATTTCTAAATAACGAATAAGTGAAATTAATTATTGACCGTGTGTTAACGGCAGAAAGAATTTATACTCGTGAATACAGTTCACTAAGGCATAAAACTATTCTTTGATAATGTGCAGCAGCGTCATCGGAGAGGACATATTACTGCGATCACCAATCCGCTTGCCATAATTTAGACTGTGATTTATGTAAAAAAATTTCAATCAGCATCTTCTTCCTAAGCTGCATCAAAACGAGAAACGGTGACTTTAAATCTGTGACTCAGCTAGCATAACTGAAAATAATTAAAATTAGATTTTGACAGGATCACTTGTATCTGCTAGTATATTTCACCTCGGTACCCCCAAGTTGCAGCTTCTATCCCATCACTGTTGTCCTCAGGTCCTCTGCGCCGGCCAGAGCATCCCAATAGGAAGCCACATCACCGTGTGCTACACCGACCCGCTCTGGGGCACCGAAGCCAGGCGGCATCACCTCGCTGACTCCAAGTTCTTCGAGTGCTCGTGTGCTCGCTGCGCGGACCCGACAGAGCTCGGGACCAATTACAGCGCCATCAAATGTAAAAAGAAGTAAGTAGAAATATTATCTTTTTTCTTCTTTACCGGTTTACCTTATTTCTTTTTTATCTGACTCAGTGTCTGACATTTTGGGAGTAACTCAAGAACATGGCGCCACGTTATTGGCACATGGCGCCCTTATTCATAAACGTCTCCTAACTTAGCAAGCCGATAAATATCATTTGTCCCTTTCCGTATTATACACATATTGATAAGACCGAAAAAGACCAACGATAATTGCCTAACTTTCTAGTGGAACGGCCTAAGGCTGGTTGTACCACCCATCCAGACAGGGCGTTAAACTTTACCCAGCAGATTTCTATAAAATTTTCCGTATTTTTTTTTTTGCGAACAGTATAACTCGTACAGTATGATTATTTACCACAGTGAAAATCTATAATGCCCTGGCCACGATATTGGTCTAAGGCGACCGGCTTATCGGAAAACCATACGTGCGAGAGGGAGTTCCCATACCGGCATCTCGCTCCAACCTGTGGATTCGATCGCCGCTGGTCGCCTTAGACCAATGTCGTAGCCAGGCCTGTAGTCAGTGTCTAAAGTGTCTTCGACCATTTCGAAGTAGCAACTTTTTAGACGTCAAACATTATTAAGCCCGCAGTTTTATCTCGATCTCTACACAAACTTGATATCCTCAGATAAAACACGTCTGCCAAAATGTTGCTCAGCATCATGATAATTGTTTTTAAAAGATAAGATAAGTAAGTACTTCTGTAATATCTGATTAGCGCTGCATTTCTTGTTCTGGACACGTGACTTTCTAGTAAAAAAGTTTGTCTTTGTAAATTCTGTACACATTTATGCCACATTTCATCACCTCCGTGTTATGTCTACCACATGATACCGTACATTATACTGATACGTAATGGTACCGCGTGGTGGTGGAAATAAGAATCTTGAATATATATACCTAAACAAAAAAATAACTATACAAGTTCGCAAGAATATATCTATATCTATACTAGAGATGTAAAGCTCTCTAGTTGTCTCGAAAAACCAACATTGAATGCTGCTAAATCCATGAATAACAGTTAGCAAAAACGTAGTTTATAGTTAAATATCCCATGCCCCTTTGAAACAAACATAATGAAGTCTTATCTTGTTAGTGACGATGACGTTCTGATAAGGAAACAACAAGATCAAAGATCTTTCATCAAACAAGACACGGCGCTTGCAAATAAATGATCTTAATCTAATCTACCTACTAATGTGCGTATGCGCAAAAACCGTAAAACTTTAGATAAGTGGAGTTAAATTTAGTCTACTAATACCTACGTGGTATACTACGCATCAGGTAAGTATTAGGTAATACCGGCTTCGTTTTTAAACGGCTTTTATTAACTTCACCGCGTATCAACTGTCGTCGATGCTTCAAATCTTGTGATCGATTTTTCGACCACTTCTACTGCACCGAAATCAATAAAATTTGGAACTCATATCAAGTCCCCATGACAATGCAATATTATAATATTTGTATCCTTGTATCCTCAAAGCCTGATGCTGCAGACGTACCGCTTACCTTAACCGAGAGTGTTGGACACGTGAAAATGAAAGTATAGCATGTTTGGCATAATCAAATACTAACAGCCTGATCTTGACTTCCAACTCCTCACTCCTGATGCTGCAGTACTGCCTACAATAACCGCAAGGCTTATCTTTTATCGAGATCTTGATTTTAAAGAAGTTCTTTAGATATTAAGTAGAAACATGCGAATTTAATAATTTTAATACTAACGTCCAACTCCTCAAATCTGATACTCCAGTGTTACTGCCTGCCACAACCGCTAGGTTTAGCGATATGTAGATTTTGAAGTACTGCTTTAGATATTTGGTAGAAACATACGGATTTAATTATCATCATCATCATATCAGCCGAAAGACGTTCACTGGCGAATATAGGCCTCCCCCAAATATTGCCACAAGAACCGGCCCTGTGCCACCCGCATCCAGCGACCTTCACCAGGTCATGAGTCCACCTTGTGGGGGGCCTACCCACGCTGCTAGCCCTCCAGTTGATAGAGTGACAGCGTGAGTGGTTCGCTTAGGGCGGGCCGTCGGGCCTGCGGCCCTCCAGCTGATAGAGTGACAGCGTGAGTGGATCGCGTAGGGCGAGCCGTCGGGCCTGCGGCCCTCCAGCTGATAGAGTGACAGCGTGAGTGATTCGCGTAGGGCGAGCCGTCGGGCCTGCGGCCCTCCAGCTGATAGAGTGACAGCGTGAGTAGTTCGCTTAGGGCGAGCCGCCGGGCCTGCGGCCCTCCAGCTGATAGAGTGACAGCGTGAGTGGATCGCGTAGGGCGAGCCGTCGGGCCTGCGGCCCTCCAGCTGATAGAGTGACAGAGTGAGTGATTCGCGTAGGGCGAGCCGTCGGGCCTGCGGCCCTCCAGCTGATAGAGTGACAGCGTGAGTAGTTCGCTTAGGGCGAGCCGTCGGGCCTGCGGCCCTCCAGCTGATGGAGTGACAGCGTGAGTGGATCGCGTAGGGCGAGCCGTCGGGCCTGCGGCCCTCAAGTTGATAGAGTGACAGCGTGAGTGGATCGCGTAGGGCGAGCCGTCGGGCCTGCGGCCCTCCAGCTGATAGAGTGACAGCGTGAGTGATTCGCGTAGGACGAGCCGTCGGGCCTGCGGCCCTCCAGCTGATAGAGTGACAGCGTGAGTAGTTCGCTTAGGGCGAGCCGTCGGGCCTGCGGCCCTCCAGCTGATAGAGTGACAGCGTGAGTAGTTCGCTTAGGGCGAGCCGTCGGGCCTGCGGCCCTCCAGCTGATAGAGTGACAGCGTGAGTGGATTGCGTAGGGCGAGCCGTCGGGCCTGCTGCCCTCCAGCTGATAGAGTGACAGCGTGAGTAGTTCGCTTAGGGCGAGCCGTCGGGCCTGCGGCCCTCCAGCTGATAGAGTGACAGCGTGAGTGATTCGCGTAGGGCGAGCCGTCGGGCCTGCGGCCCTCCAGCTGATAGAGTGACAGCGTGAGTGGTTCGCGTAGGGCGTGCCGTCGGGCCTGGATTGACCCTTTGGGCCCTCGGTTCGCGTCCGACTTTCCGTCATTCCGTCAGACCTGATGCGGTCCTCCGGTTGGTCGACTGAGAGTATGAGTTTATAATTTTATAGTCTCGAAATAAGAGTTATATAATTAGTACAATTTAAAAATTTTAACTTGAGTTTCTCGATAAACCAAATTGATTGATATATATTCCTTATTGTCAGATCTCTGTCATCGAAGGTATTGTATGAATAACACGTCCATTTGAGACACTTCGGCATTCAAGCTTACATTAACCACGTCCAGTCTTTGGGTTTCATTTGTCAATCGAGATATTTAATGAAAAAAATTTAGTGTCGGATTTCTAAACTTATCTATTTAGCAGGGATTCCCTTCTCTTTACACATAAAATAATGTCCATTACGTTTACAATACGTGTCGTGATTCGTGATGAAAGCGCGAGAGTATAAACGCTAGCATGCATAATTGTATTGCCTATTACAAACAACATCTTTTATCTTGAATAATTAGGTAAAGTATCGGAAATTAACTTAACAATGGCACTAAAAACTTGAAAATAAAATAAGTAAAAAAAGTTTTAAGTTAAACGGCTTTTATTGCACCAAAAACTACAAAATAAAAATTAGTTATAACTAACCGTAGATGCTGCTTTCTGTAGATTACTCACGTGTAACTATTATCACTGTAGTCTTCCCAAGTCGGATGCTGAAAGCCACGTTTAGCCTCTATGTCAGTGGATTAGGCGTTACATAATCGGAAACTTTTACCAAACTGAAATAAAAACGTGGGGCGTTATTATAAAGAAATATACAAGTTTAAAATATGTCATTGTAGCTTTAATCTTGCAATTAATCGTCCATCTGTTCGAACACTTCTACAGAGGTAAATAGCTTTTATCAAGGCCAGAACAAAACTTATTACACTATTGCTGTCTTGATTTCTATGTGTGTTCTTAAATAATTATAGTGACTTAATCACACTTGCGTACGCCCCACGTTTTTATTTCAGTTTGGTAAAAGTTTCCGATTAGGTAACGCCTAATCCACTGACATAGAGGCTAAACGTGGCTTTCAGCATCCGACTTGGGAAGACTACAGTGATAATAGTTACACGTGAGTAATCTACAGAAAGCAGCATCTACGGTTAGTTATAACTAATTTTTATTTTGTAGTTTTTGGTGCAATAAAAGCCGTTTAACTTAAAACTTTTTTTACTTATTTTATATGGTTTCTGAATGTCATTATTTTTAGGGTTCCAATATATTCCGTCTTTTGGTCTGTCTATCCGCAAATCTGCAGCATAGCTCAGTGACCGTTAGTACTAGAAATTTGAAATTAGTTATAGCTTTATACGAGTACAATATAAATCACGCCGATAAAGTTATAAAATAAAATATAGAAAAAACTCTCTCCTACACGTAAAGTGGAGATGATTTTTTGAAATGAAATCCTACAGTGTGTAGTATTGTTGAATAGGTCACTAGAAAGGTACTTTGAAAATAATAAGGGACACAGAAAAACTATTTTTTTAAGTCAATATTTAGAATTTAAAAAAGTTACTCTCACAATGACTTTTTTGTCAGCCTCCGTAGCCTAGTTGGTAGTGACCCTGCCTACGAAGCTGGAGGTTCCGGGTTCGAATCCCGGCGAGGGCATTATTTGTGTATTTATTTATCACAAATATTTGTTCCTTGGTCATGGCTGTCTATTTATTTAAGTATCTGTATGTATCTATCTATTATATAATATCGTCGCCTGGTACCCACATCACAAGCCTTAATTGAGCTTACCGTGGGACTAGGTCGATTTGTGTAAGATGTCCCAATATATTTATTTATTTATTTATTTATTGTATTTGTGGGAAATTAGGAATTACCTACTCTATATTCTAATTAACGTAACCGAAAGCAACTTGAATTGTTAAGAACGTGACACAACTTGCACATCGCTACTTACATGTACTTTACTTGAGGACCTAACTTAATAATTACACCAGCTGATAATGATGGGCATAAATCTCATTAACGTGTTTAGCAAAATAACCAACTCTTGCCCAGGGACTGCAAAGGCTACCTACTCCCGGAGACGTTTCTCGTCCCAATTCTGCACAAGACCAAGTCTCCAGACCCTGAGACCCGAAACCTGGATAAGAAGATGTGGATCTGTGCGGTCTGCAAGGATGCCGTCTCTGATGCCATCATGCAGCAGCTGCTCCAGGATATAGGGAGGGAGCTAAGCATCATGCCGAAAGGAGATGCTGATGCTTGTGAAAGGTACATTGTTATTGAAAATGTTGATGGATAGCTTATTTTCCCTAGTGCTAGTCGAAGATTACTCCACAAAGTACTCGTATTAGTTTGACAGTATTTTAGAGCTCCATTCATTGATAAAATCGAGGAACAATAATTCCATGGTCGACCGCATATTATGGATATTTAAGCTGCTTGAGACTTTTAATACTTCTTAAATAATATATGAAAAACTGTGCTGTCTCTATCAGCATTATATATCCAACGATAGGTATTTGTGTGGGTACGTTTCCCCAAAACGGTTAACTAATTTTATTCGACAATTTTTAAAACAGCTAGCCCTTTAAAATTGCCCGTTTGTGTTCGTTATTCCTCTCTCTTTTATCACAGACTTATAAATCCCGGTATTTTGATAACCTGGCGTGACAATATGGGTCTAACACGTAGAAACCCTTTGGAGAAATTTACTTTGTTTTACATTTGCTGCAACCCAATCAGGGGCACAATAGATATCCGTGAACTGGTCCTATCAGGCGTATAAAAGCAATCGAAAATTGAAGGGAAAAGAGAATGGGTTATGGTGATGAAGATTGGGTGGGTCACAGTTAGATCTATAGAAATAGGTCCGAACATTCCGTTATTAAGATAGTATAATCATTTCCAGGTTCATAAACCACTGCAGTACCTATCTGTACCCTCGGCACTACTACCTGACAGACGTCTCCCTGGCTCTTGCCCAGCTTATCGGGCAGGAGAGTGAGTTGGGTCTGGCGGCTGTGACGGACGACAGACTGCTTTTGAAGACGCAGCTGTGTCGTGGTATAGCGGATCTGCTAGAGACGTTGGCACCTGGTAAGAAAACCTATGTCCGTAAGCAAAAAGAAAAATGTACAAATACTACGGAAAAATAAGAAAATAACAAAAGAAATAATTTATGATAATTTATAGCAGTTCTCTGACCTAATCAACATGTTAATCATTACGTGGACATAATCCCACAAAATTAAAAAACATGGAAAATGTATTAATTAGAAAACATCGAATAAAACGTTACAGCAACGACGACAAACGATTAAAATCGGACCACCATAAAGCTACAGTTCGACTTTTTTGTAAAAAAAATGTTCCCTCTCAATTGTGATAGGTACTAATGTTCAGTGGTTAAAATAAGGTCCTCACCCTCAAGGACCCATATTTTTTCCACACTGTTTGGGCCTTTAAGTTAAACTAGGTATTTAATGATAGTTTGCCATTTTAATACTAGTTAGTTACAATCAGTCGAAAAGGTTCTTTAAAGTCTAGGGCACGTGCGGAGGCTTCAGTGGTTAGATTAGAAGGGAAAAGAATTGGAGTCTCGGAGCACCGCTGCTTGTGTGGCGAATACGCGCAACATAGGCGCTGTTGTCGCAGTCACGGAGCCATCTGATTCGCTACCGACAGTCGTGGATTGGTCATGGTCAACGCCGGTGTCAGTGTTACCAGGCGTTAACACCCTTTTCCTCTACACATTTTAAAATGTCCTTGATTTCAGCAACCCGAAGCATTTGTATTCGTCATTAATTAAATTAAACATTTACAGCGGAGGTGCGTCTGCGAGGATCGCTTCTTTTCGAACTCCATGCTGCAGTGGCCGAGACGGGTCGAAGGAAGTCCATGACTGACGGACCGGGGGTCATGCTCGGATATATCACGGTAAGATCATCATCATCTTTATCTTGGTATAATCTCATTGGAGTTACTAAGATAAATCTCGTCTAGGGGTTCGAAGTAACGTTTCATGCATACTTCCTGGGATATTTTCAGAAATGTAGTGGATTTTGTTCAGTATCATCAAACTGGAATCAGAAGGGGATTCGAAAATACTATTGACACAACATTTATCGGGGAATGAGTTGTAAATAGATGTTGTGAGTGATTAATCAATCTATTTTCTGTAAGTTTCTTCACTTAAACTATGAGTAAATTAATATATCTACGAATATATCCTAGATTGACTTACACTGTTGCGTCAACAGTACTTTCGAATCCCATTCTAATCGTGGTTTCATAATATCAGCCTACCAATTTTTACCAATTCTAAAGACTTTATCCAAATGAAGAAACTTTTAAAGCCTTAAATATATTTACTTTATCGGAGAGACATTTAGGCAGATTCGATACCTATTTTCCCCATGCTAATTTTGTGGGTCATGTGATAGTAAGAATACGTTTGTCACCACCCCAACTTTTCCCGCGGGTGTCGTAAGAGTCAATAAAGGGATTAAAGTGTCACTAGCCATTCATTGATAGCAGATTGATGATGGGCAGCAGCGTCATCATAGTGGACACATTACTGCAATCATCAATCCGCTTTCCTAGTATGATTATGGGGCATCTCCTAATACGTCTATACACATAATTAGAAGCCTGCGGCCAGCAGTGGACTGAGATAGGCTGATGATGTTGATATCCATTTTCCTATATCATCATCATCATCATCATCAACCTGTCGCAGTCCACTGCTGGCCATAGGCCTCCCCAATTTCGCGCCACTGTGTTCGACTTTCGGCTGCTCGCATCCAGCTTCTGCGAGCCATCATGGGCAAATCGTCACTCCACCTTTCCTGAGGGCGTCATACACTACGTTTGCCGAGACGCGGTCTCCACTAAAGAATTAGTTTACCCCAACGGTTATCGGTTCTGCGCACAGAATTAGATTTGGATAGAAGAAACAAGTTCATTCATTTGTATGGCGGCCGAGCGTGTCAGATTTTGTACTGAAGTTGTTACTTGCCTATGATTATAAATATGTCTCAGGCCCTTGAGTATTCATATTTTTTTGTGTTGTTACAATGAATATTACTTAAGGAGGCATTATTAATGTTTTTGTTCACTTCAACTTACAAAATTTGACGCCCGAAAGCTGCAACTTGCGATTAAAGACGGACAACTCAGTGGATTTCACTGAGTTCATTTGACACGCTAAGTAGATACGTTTGCTTGATCTATGGTATATATGACATCTGTGGTTCTGCGGCTAATATGGCCAGCCCACTGCCACTTCAGCTTGCTGATACGGTGGATTTTCCTATATATTTGCAGGAATCCCGCCGGATCCTCCTGGAATCCGTGCAGCTGCTGAAGCATGAGCCCCCAGAGCTGCCCGAGGGTCGGCTGGCGCAGCAAGCACGCTCCAACATCATACACATGGACGAGCTCATCAAGAACCTGGCTGCTAACCTACCCGCACCACTTTGAGACCTCATCAGCCATCACAGTCCATATATTGATTTAAACTTTCACGATTATCACTCATATTTTAAAGACAAACGGGTCGTAATCGCGTAAACTTGCGTTCAATTATATCTTGACGTTTCGGGCATGACGTTACACCCGTGGTCACAGGCAGACTAACGTCAGGATATAATTGAACGTAAGTTTACGCGATTAAGACCCGTTTGTCTTTAAAATATCATCGCAGTCCACTTCAGCAGTCCTAGCCAAGACGGCATTCTGCATTCGTATATGATAAGCGATAAGTCACGTGACTAGTCGGTCGTTCCCAGTAACTTACCCAACAAAGTATGGGGAATATTCCCAAATGGAAACATTCCCCATAGTAAGATTGGGAAATTCTCGGGAACGACAAATCACTACACCATACCATATGATGTTTCATATGGATTTCCATGACCAATTGGTCACGTGACTTTTCTTACGAATCTATCATTCTCATACATTTATTTTTATTACTTATCGCTTATCGTATACGATTGCAGAATGGCATCTTGGCTAGCAGGCCAGGCCTATATGTTATCGTTTATTAAGTAGATACTTGATATGGGAATAAATATCTAAACTAAAAGATAGCTTGTTTTTCTTAAACCACGAAATCAGCAGAGAACTTGAAAGTCTTAAAACCCCGTTGTATAAAGAGATGTATGGGGACAGGATCCACTATTCCTAGGTATTAATGTTTTCTGTGGCCTTACTGACAAAGGGTCCAACTCCCCGAGGCTTGTGTAAAATTGTTAAATACCTAGCAAGTGCATACTTGCACTGGTGTAGATACACTGTTTTTCAAAATGGCCACAGAATTAGTCTAAGATACTTTTATCAGTTACAATTTAACAAGTTTAATACTCGTACTTGTCTTGTAATAGTTGTAATAACAGTCTATCTAATGAAAATTACTGGTCATTCTTTTTGTAATAATCGCCAAATTAAAATTAAAAAAACTGACTTCAACCGATTAAGGTTTATATGGTTTTTTCATGGATGCGCTTGTCAGAACTGAATAATAAATAAATAAATAAATCGGTAAACATCAGCTTCCAAATAAAAAAAGAATAATAAAAATCGGTTCACCCATGCGGAAGATTATTTTATTTTATTTATTTATTTTAGAGTTAACGAAGTTACGAGGTAACAAAAAAACATACAGTCGAACTGAAAACCTCCTCCTTTTTATTAAGTTGGTTCAAAATACGAAATCATTCGTCTGTATATATACCCCAGTGCATAAAATAAACATCACAATCCAATCCAATGTGGAATCCGCGCCGCAGCTTAGAGCTTGAGAATCCAGGAGTTATGAACCCTTTATGACAGGATGATATGGTAGTCCAAGGACTCAAAAGATAATTTTCGCCAATGTCCTTTCCGGAAAAAAAATCCCCGACCCCAAAGCATTTGCTAAATGGAGGCTAAATACGACTAGACAGTATTTTTGAATATGACGGAATATGAACCGAAGGTCGTTCCTTTGCGAAAAGTCACACCTAAACGCAAATTGTTTAGTAAGCCAGCCTTTGCAATCTCAGATAGGTTCTTGTTAAAACAGCTCCGAGGTACTTAAATAATGAGTTAATGAGTAGTAACACGAATATTAAGTAATAAATGAATATTACATACTATGTTTAACACTAATAAATCAATCATCAAATATTATATGACTATCTGACGCCTTGCGTTGTATAACTGTATAGGCACTAGATGCATACATTTAATTACTTAAATACATAGAAAGAAAATTTGTGGCAAACGCATAAATTCCCGGATTCGAACCCCGGGCCTCTAATTGATTTACCTGTAAACAAATTAATTCAATAATATAGAAATCAATGCGGGAAGTTTTTTTTCATTTGGCACCGTATATTGTAGGTACACGAAAAAGGTAAAATCAAGTTATACGTTTGCACGTAGAAACGATGGCCGTTGGGGCGGAAAGGTTCTCGATTGCAGGCCACGTACCGAAAGGCGCAGTGTGGGTAGGCCCCCCACAAGGTGGATTGATGACCTGGTGAAGGTCGCAGGAGTTCGCTGGATGCGGATGCCGCAGGACCGGTCATTGTGGCAATCTTTGGTGGAGGCCTATGTTCAGCAGTGGACGTGTTTCGGCTTATATGATGATGATGACATTGATGTGATGACGGAAATGATAACGGCCAAAAAACTCATTGGATAGCAAGGATTCCAGCATCATCCCGCAAGTTACATTCCAATTTCAAACTAGTTTTACAATGTAGCAAGCTGTTTTGATGGAGTACTAGGAACCTTTTTTTCTCTTCCTAGGAACCGACACACTTTCCTTTCTCTATTAGCACTACTTTTAATTAATAAGTGTAAATTAGTGAGGCCAGGAGGCCAGAGGCGAATGAACTAGTTAAAATCCCTATCGGGAGCATTCTACGATAATGTCCCTTAGTACGATAATTCGTTCTTCTAATATATAAAAAAGCTCGGAAAACTATATTGGGTCGGTAATATTTATTAACTGACTTGGTTAACACTTTGGCAGTATAATTCTCGAGCTTTACGGAGTTTATTATAATAGCTACGATACAAGGAAAAGGTTATTTCGTAAGGGACATTCTCGTAGACCACTCCATAGTTCATCATCATCATCATATCAGCCATAAGACGTCCACTGCTGAACATAGGCCTCCCCTCTGCACCTCTGCATGTACCGGTTAGATGCGACCTGATTCCAGCGTGTCCCGGCGACCTTCATAAGGTCGTCTGTCCATCTTGTGGGTGGACGTCCTACGCTGCGTTTGCCTAGCCGTTGTTTTCACTCGAACACTTTTCGACCCCATCGACCATCTGCTCTGCGTGCAATGTGGCCTGCCCATTGCCACTTCAGCTTGCTAATCCAGAGAGCTATGTCAGTAACTTTAGTTCGCCTACGGATCTCTTCATTTCTGATTCGATCACGCAGAGAAACTCCGAGCATAGCCCTCTTCATAGCTCGTTGAGCGACTCTGAGTTTAGAGATGAGGCCGATGGTGAAGGACCACGTTTCGACGCTGTAAGTCATCACTGGTAACACATATTGATTGTAGACTTATGTCTTAAGACTCCATAGTTATACTTAAATAATTGTGACGCTTATACGTGCTGAAGGCACCTGCCGCGAAAGCTAAGGACGTAAGTTCAAATTGCATCTCCGATATAGGTAGGTACATTCCGTATTTTTCTTTGTTATACGACATCTAATTTTTATAATTTGTCTCAGATAAGTTGATCTTGTTATCTTTTTCCTCCTTTATCTGAATGTACAGCCTTAGTTGTCTTATTTAATATTTTCTGGGCCTTACTCATAGCTCCTTAAGTCCTTAGCGTTCAATCGGTTTATATCCGTAACATTTTTAGCCGTCTCTCATGTAATTGAACTTTACCAAATACAAGACAACAAACAAAATCCACGAGACTAACATTTCGCCAAAACATGTTTCAAATAATTATGTAACGGATCTTTGTGGAACCTAACTAAATGTATCAACAAGAAGAGTCAACACATGTTAAGGCTCCGTTGTTAATGCTGTAATGTGTAGCACAGCTAAAGCACCACCTTCAAGAAAACAGTTCTCCCATCTCTAAAAGGCCGTCAATTTTCATAAATAAATATAATAAAATTACTTGCGCCACCTTACACAAATCGACCGAGCCCCTCGGTAAGCTCAATTAAGGCTTGTGATGTGGGAACTCGGAACTCGACGATATTATACACTCGCAGTCAAAAAATCCTGGTGGATTTTTTCACAGGAAATACCTAACTTAACCAGTACTCGTACCTACCTAATCACCTGGTCCATATTCATTGACCAAGAGTGTACATTAATAGATACATATAGATAGATACTTAAATAGTTTAAATACATAGACAGCCACGTCCAAGGTACAACTGGAAAATATATAAATATAATCAATGCTCGGCAGGGGTGAGCTGTTTTCATACTAAATGTCACGTGATACATGTCATGTAGTATGAAAACAGCTCAACCCCGCCGAGCATTGGATATAATACACAAATAATGCCTTCACCGGAATTCGAACCCAGGCCTCCACTTCGTAGGCAAGTTCCCTACCAACTAGCCTCAAACCCTCGTGGGCAGAGGGAATACAGTTACTTTTTGGCCATCTTGCAACGGCCACTGTCTGCGTGCTTACTTACTAATATTTTACCGAATTGCAAAATGATGTTCAAAAACCCTAGGCTTATACTAAGTCCCCAACCCTCGTTGGCAGCGGGAATACAGTTAATTTTCATCTTGCATTGGCCTGTCTGTTTAAGTTAGAATATCAACAGAGCCTTAACACCTCCGTCTACGTGTCCAAACATGGCGGTCCTCGCGTCACTGTCTCAGTTATCTCCTAACTCCCAAGCACACAACTCAGTGTTTTGGACAATCAACATATTCGCGAATCGTAGGCGAACCTGGTTGTGATGCGTTGTTTTGGGACGCAGTTTTTGAGCAAAAGTATATCTCTTGTGGTTTTTGAAGAGTGAATGTGATGGGTTAGTTGGTGGTTTTTGCCAAGCTGGAGGTGTATTTTTGGAATATATTATCGAGTAAGTATAGTAAATAAATTAAAAAGAATAACTCTGGATAGGATTAAATAATAAGAATAGATGAAGGGTCCACGGAAAGAACATGTCTAGTCAATTCAAATTATAGAAGGAAAAAACACCTTACTTTTAACAGAATAAGGTGTGAATTTGCCCTGATTTTTTTAGGCACTGGACATGTTTTTTCCGTAGACCCTTGAGATAAGGGCCGTAAAAAATTCAAAATACATTTTTGTCATCACTCGAACTCTTTCCGTGGGTGTCGTAAGAGCCGACTAAGGAATTAAAGTGTCACTGACTATTCGTTTACGGGAGATTGATGATAAATAATAAATAAATAGATATCTTGGCACATCTTACACAAATCGACTTAGTACCACGGTAAGCTCAATCAAGGATTGTCTCATGGGTCAGCATCGTCATAGTAGACACACTACTGCGATCGCAAATCCGTTTGCCCATAGTGGCGTTTATGGGCATTTCCCTCTCAACGCGACTATCATATTATAGTTAATAGGAGAGGCCTACAGCCAGCAGTGGACTGACACAGGCTGATGGTGTTATAGATTACTAAGTGACGATTAATAATTAGATACCTACATAGAGATATTTAAATACCTACATATTATATCAGAAAGCCATGAAGAAGGAACAGAATTTGTCAATATTATGAGGCCACCAGCGTCGTAGCAAGGTTGCAAGTAGATATATCTGGCTAAAGTTCCCTAAAGTATATATTTGGAAACCTAATCTAAATAGGGTAATCAATCTTTTTAAAAATTAGATGAGTAGGTATCTAAAAAGTAATACATTGAAAACGACAAAGAACAATTTTCCAAAAGAATAACAAGTAGTTATCGTTTATCTCAAGAGAATATTCCTGAAAGTCCTAAGATATATATCAATTCTAAAATAGAGCTAACATATTAAAACAGGTATTCTGTTAATTCATACCATTTAAAAAGAATAAATCAAATTTTCATTAAAGAACACAACTACCTACTTACAGTAAGGTTCGTCCAAAAAGGAGCAGATATAGTACATTAGTACATAGATTTCTGAAGGGTCGTAACAGGTGTATCCCCTGGAGTTGTAGGCCTCCATGCAACGGTAACTGCTTACCATCTGGCAGCCGGTGTGCTTATTTGCCACCATCGTGGTATTAAAATAAAATTTAGTTAATTCGTATCTTAGTCTAGAATGCCAGTACTAACTGCAATCATCATCTCTTTCAATTATTCTTTCAAGGGCAGTTAGCACTACTATCTTCAAAATAAAATACTTTTTGTAACATAAAATAACTGCAAATTATTTAAGGAAAAATTCTAGTAACCGTACATTATTTACTTCAACGTCACACGAACAACCATGAACAAATATTGACAGACTCCGTTACTATAAACAACATCGTCTTATCAAACTTTCGTCGCCAACCGTATCGTAGTTGCACGTGTTAAACGTTATCGCACACATCAAACTGACCAATCAGAATCGTTGGATTTGGCAAAATACTATACCGGAGCGCTATTGGAATATGATTGGAATACATCAATGTCGTTTCGATTTATGATTATTATGATTAACATGACAACCTTAGTTCGACTTGCAGTGGAACTAGATCGGATCGATCGATTTTTCTTTTTAACCAGCTAAAGGATATTTTAATTTGTATTTAATTCGTTTAGGAAATAAGTTTTGCTTATAAGGAAATTAACGAATTTCGACGCATCACGTTTTGTGTAACCAACGAATTTTGTAGAGTGGAGGATAGAATGAGTGAATGCTCGTTTGGTCTAAATGCACCTTAAAGTATCAATATTAAATTAAATTTAAATTTTCCACAAGATTATATTTCAGATTTTTGTTCTAGAATAAGAAGATCAAGTACGAAATTCATATATTTCGAGCATCTCTCTCAACCACTGCAACTAAGGCTAACCTAACGGTATCGATAAGTCAGAGACGGAAAGTCGAAACTTATTATTTTGGAAATTCGCGGTAGGTCTTCAGGGTGCTTAGATAAGTTGCCAATCGCTAACGTTTAATCGTCAATCGTAAACGAAAGGCAGCTAACTGTCTTTGTCGCACTAATATGAAAGAGTGACAGTGAGGGAAAACTACGATGCGCTACTAAGCGTTAGCGATTGGCAACTTGGCTAAGCATCCTGGTTCCTCAACAAACCGTGGCAAAAAGCCGTGATAGCAAGAATGATGATGTTGATGACATAGGTACAAGTAGGTATTCAAGGTCTCAACTGACGCGATCCATACAATTAGCGCTAATAAATAAATTAAATATTACTTTAACTATACAGTCTATACACATTATTACACATAACAAATAATAAAGTACCTGCACTGCCCACGTGTCTGAACGTGGGTTTCTGTTAAATATAAAATATTCTATACTTCTTCACGGGGTATTTATGTGGGACGTAAGTAGGTACAGGGTAGGGCACAATGACAGAATGAAATTGCAAAAAAACTCCACCAAAATGTCAAGATCACATGACCAAAATCTATGAAAGAAAAAAATCTTTTCGTGAGGTCGGTGTTAGTTCCATAGTAAAAGTTGCTTACCTAGTAGGGTAGGACTAATACTAATGCAGATATTGACAGATTTGAGGTTTTTAGTGTCTGATAAAACAACCTTTTCTTTTTTTTATTCGTGATATTACGCAACAAATCAGTGTACTCGAGTGTGAAAACATAATTAATTGGCACGTCTTCAATTATTTTTTCTTTCCAAACTAACACGTTTTCTTCAAAGGTTTTATATGTATTCACAATTTAGGTATGTTTTCCTTCCTTTCGGTTTTTAACGGAAAGGTCCGAATTCACATTGCGGTCACAATTAACTTCCGTAATTATTAATTGCATTGAAGGTGAATAATGCTAATTTTAACATAAAGATAGAATCCGACGTTACCGTGAAAATACGGAGAGAAGAATTTGGTCAATAAAAACACTGTATTTAACCCTCTAACGGGCAAGACTCAAAAAGACACAAGACTCGTCATAATTTAGCATGAAACATTTTGTGCGTACAAGAAAAAAATCATCATCATCATGATCAGCCTATGATAGTACACTGCTGGACGTAGGCCTCTCCTATTAACTTACGTATAGACGCATTAGGAGGTAAATGCCCATAATCGTCCACTATGATGACATTGATGACGCTACTGTCCATCATCAATCTTTTATTAAATAATGGTCAGTGACACGTGACACTTCAATCCCTTAGTCGACTCTTACGACACCCGCAGGAGGAGTTGGGCTAATGACAAATGTATTCTTACTGCCGTCACCACACGACAAGAAAAAAATACAAAAATATAATGTATATATAGTGGATTAGTCGTTTTGCCCTATAAAGAGTTAAATCTGCACGCGATGGGGGCTAAGTCCTTGTGAATCTCAATAACTAAAATAACTTAAGTAGACACTGCCATTTGTTTTAATAGGGATTAAGACAAACAAACAACAATCTAGTTCATCAGGCAAACACTCGCTTCCTGCGGCTAGGTGCGTTTTATTGCATTGTTTTCACACGGAATACTATCAATATTGAATGATACATTTCCTAAGTACCCAAGGTTTTCCCATTTTAACTGTTACTTATCTGTTCTCGTATGTGACGTCATGTAATAACAGATAATGATATGTGACGAAGGGAAAAGGTTGATGTTTCGTCACGAAATAGAAAAGAACATTTTTAAAAAGGGGACAGGAAAGGTAGACACTGTATACAGTGTGTGCATGCAGTACGAGTACAGAGTACACGAGGTCATTACTAATTAGTGACACAAGAAAAAGAAAAAGATTTATCCTCGTTATCAAAGCAAGAGATGACTTGCTGGCCCCAATTTCACCACCTTGACAAGTGCTACAATTGTAAATTTACTGTTTCTCCAATACAAATTTCTCCAAACAGTCACCGCTTACCATCGGAAGGGCCGTGCGTTTGTTTGCCACCAACATAAAATGTAGTGCAGGAACTTTAATAAATCAGCAGTAAATAACTACTTTTTGCGAAGCAAAATTACAAGTGTCACAAAAAACACGACAATTGTAGCAAAATTCCGACATAAGCCGAACCTCATGTCAAGATCATGAATTCATGATTTAATGAAAATTGTACTAAACCTTGCGACAATTGTCACGAGTTTCGGAAAATAAAAAGTAGATTATTGACGATATAATAACGTTGTTAGTAATCATTTTATGTTGGTGGCAAACAAGCACATGAACCGTCCGATAGTAAGCGGTAGCCGTAGCCTACGGAGGCCTATGACGTCAGTAACAGTGATATTTTACAATTGTCAGCCTTGTAATTATGGTGAAATAGGCCACTGCAGATTAGGTACTTTTTTATGATAAATTGATAATGATACCAGTTTTATTTTAAAGACAAACGGGTCTTAATCGCGTAAACTTACGTTTAATTATATCCTGACGTTTCGGGCATGACGTTACACCCGTGGTCGCAGGCAGACTGGCGAGAGAATGTATCAACACCTTCGAGCTGCGCGGGTTTTTCGAACTACCCACACTCGATCTTGATTATTCACTTCTAGGCTAGGGTTGTCACTAGGCCTACACACAACACTCACCACATCCAATGGCTTTAAAATGGATGTTTCCCCACGCTTACATTTGTAAATCACGGGATTCCACGCGGACGAGATTCCTTGCCCCTCATTTTGATTAAAATTCCGATGTTTCTTAATTTCAATAGCTTTCGTTTGTCTTTAAAATATGAGTGATAATCGTGAAAGTTTAAATCAAGACACCAGTTTTTTTTACATTTTTCTTTTTCCGCAGAGTGGAGGCGAGATGTTCGGCGCCCGGTGCCTCTGGCTGCTGCTGTGTTACGCGCAGTGCGCACGCGCCAACATCGACACGGATTACGAAGAGATCGCTAACACTCTCCTCTCTCAGGTGAAAACCACATCCAACTAATATACTGGTTTATACAAGGTCACAGAATAAGTAATTGTACTACATACAGAAAGGCCACGACCACCCCCGCACCAATTCGAATTACCCCACCCCACTCGGCCGCCAGGTGACGTTTGCCGGTATGCGTCGGTCAGGGATCGGAACCGGTTTTTTAGAAAAACCTCGAAATAGCTCAATATTGTAAAATGTTTTACACTCTTTATGTAGTATTCAACATTAACATTAACTATTAACATCATATTTTTGAATTACTCCATAAACAAAAAAAATATAAACCGAAGAACGAAAAAGAACGGAATTCGAACCGTTCTTTTGTATGGAGCAAAAACCGGTATCCGATCCCTGGCGTCGGTAGGCAAGAAGGAAGATGGCTGGCATTTATTGTTGTATTGCGCGTGTACAGACACCCGTACGCACACATAGGCACGGACAAATGTCAGATTGAATTTTTGTATGCCGTGTCCACCCTGTGACAAGGTATCCATGAGGAACGGGAAAAATTCTAACAGCATGTTCCTGAGACTAAATAAAGTAAAAATTGTTAAATAAGTTTTGGTGAAATCTGCAAAAAATTTTTTTTGTTTTTTTTTTATGTTTTCAATGCCTTAATACACAAAAAAAGGATTTTATTAATGAAACTATCGCAAAAAATGAACTTTAAAGTTTTTTTTTACATTTCCTAGGTAATTAAAAAAGCTCACGCATCCGGTGTGCGCCTAATGTATCACGATATCACGAAACTGATATGGGGTCATTACCTACGAAATTGGCGTTTTTGGTCGACTTTAATTGTTCCCTAATTGTTTTTCTGAACTTCGTTTTTTTTTCAACAAATACACCGTGTAACAAAATTTTTTTTACACTAATATTTTTTTATAAATGATATAAAAAAATAAGCCTTGAAATAGAGATAATAAAAAACATACATTAGAAGTGTTCAATATTGTTGGCGTAAAGAAAATAGTACAGAAAATTCATTGTATGGAAGAATTCAAAATTATTCCTACAAAACGCCAATTTCATAGGTAACGACCTAATAGAACAATAATAATATATAGAATTTGTATTTAAAATTAAATACAATTGAATAAAAAAATATTGAATTGTAACGGAAGGTCTCGCCTCTATTATACACACAAACGTAGTACTACTAACGACATTCAGTATCAAGTAGCATAACTAAACGTGCATAATGTTGGTACTGCTTACTCCATCTAGTGTTAAGTAGAATGTAATTGCATAACTCGATGGGTAGGTACTACTAGTGACATCCAGTAGCGAGTAGTAAGATCAAGAAAATCTAATAAGTAAATTGTTCCGCTTAATTTTGGAAGAAAACCACCCCGCGTCACTTAGTACTGATTTTTCAATCCCCAGATAACAGTAACTGTCAAATAAATGTTAGCTCTATCCTTTTTTGACTGATGACCAGCGATAAGGATGCTAATACTTTTAACTGACGGATACTTTTAACTGAGGATTGAAAAATCAGCCCTTAGACAAATTCTGATATACAGTGTAGATAGTTTAGTAGGACTTCGTATCATCATCATGGTAATTTTCACACACTTATGGAATACCTACGGGTGTCTGATTAGCGGTAAGAATTTCAGAACTGTCTGATTTAATGAACGAACATGATGGTTGATGTTATTGTACTAATATGTATTCTGAGATGGTGTACCAACTTAAACTACAGGGTGAGCAATTAGTATGCTGACGAACTTTAATAATAATGGTGTATTCCTGATATTTTCGGACTATAACGTCATGTCAACTTTTCTGGATTCAGCTTAATTTCAGAGATAATGAATACAAACAGAGATAATGTATAAAATAAAACATCATAGGTAATTCACTGAAGAATGTGTTTCTGATTAAAAATTTTACACTATGCGGTTTCAACCATGCTTATCCATTGTTGACGTTGGAAAAATGCGAAAAAATCGGGACAAAGTAGAAATTCAAAAAACTCTTTGTTTACTTTTCTTACTGGTAAGTGGTAATGCATATAGCACAATCTAAAAAAATAAAAAACTTTTTTGACGTCTGAAATGCATGAATAAAATGTGACTGCATACTCGTCCCCGTCCCTACCCTGTATGACAATGTCAATTATCCTACCAAAATATATTAGTTTTAGGAACTTTTGTCGCAAAGATAATTCCTAGGCTTTTCGGTACAATTTCTTGTCATCATTTTATTTAACTAAATGTTGTTTTTTTTTCAGAACGAGGATCAAAGCGTAGACCTGCCCATGGAGCTAGGTACAGACAGTGCCTCCGGCTGCATCTGCCGAGCCAGCAAGCAACAGCGTGTCATCGTTTGCTTTGGAAACTACGATTGTCGGACTTTCCCCAAGGTACAGTATTTGGACCCCATATCTTTCTAAAGCGTTTCCCAGGATTCGATAGTTGGCTCTGCAGCTCTCATGCTGTAATAAACTGATTGGCAGCTTAGCGTGATCCTCTAACGAACCAGCAAGGAATAGCATGTCAGCGTTTGCTTTGGAAACTACGATTGTCGGACTTTCACCAAGGTACAGTATTTGGACCCCATATCTTTCTATCGCGCTTTTTCCTAGGGTTCAATATTTGGCCCTGCAGCTCTCATGCTGTAATAAACTGATTGGCAGCTTAGCGTGATCCTCTAACGAACCAGCAAGGAATAGCATGTCATCGTTTGCTTCGGAAACTAAGATTGTTGAACCTTCGAAGGTTATTGGGCCTCATATCTTTCTACCGCGCCTTTTCCTAGATTTCAATATTTGTATTTATAGTTCATAAGCTGTATTAACCATTTTAGAAGATTAACGATTAAATGGCTAGACTAGACGGGCAACACCCATACTCGTACAGACAAATAATAAATATAAGGATTCTGATTAATTCATATGAAATACCTAAAAATAAAGTATCATGTTAGTTAACAATTGAAAAGTAGACATTTTATTATGAAACGGAAAGCATTAAAAAATAGGCAGGCTGCTCACAAATATCTCAGCAATGACAATAGAGGCCTATTATCATGGCGCTAACCCTAACGTTTATGTTCAAATATTTGAGATATTTTTGAGTACCGTGGCCGCTCTGATGCATCTGATGCCGACTTGCCGACTGTACTTAGTACTGAAGTGTTTGTGGATACAGATATTGTCCAATATAACGTGCCAACTTTCTCAACTTTTCCAATTTGAAAATTGTTTAATTTACGAACACGAATGTGATGAATCACAGGTCATATAAAAAATCTAGGACCGTATGTTAAATTGCACATGATAAGATAGGAGACAAAAATAAACATATTTTGACGTAGCGGCAATATTAAGCCAACAGATTACTATAAGACTATTATAGAGATAAGAAAGTATCATTCTAAAACTTAACAATCTGTAGAAAATTCGTTATTTTGTTTGGATTTTAAAAGATACTCTACAATTCAACGTAGTAATTTATTGCTCCTACCTAAAGATATATTAATAAATTTGTGACGTAGAAAATGGCAATGTACCTATTTAAAGACCACTTCGATGCCTGACTGGTTCCCGAACAATGCGTTTATCGAGAACATAAAGGTGCATTCAGACCAAAAGAGCATCGAATTTCGTAGAGGGAGGTTAGAATAGCGAATGTTCGCTTGGTCTGAATGCACCTTCACGTCGAACAGAGAGCCGTAAGAAAATCAAACCTAATTGCGATTCTGCTTCAGGTGCGGTTAAACTAAAAGAGCATTCGCTATTCTAACCCCCCACTCTACGAAATTCGATCGTTACACAAAACGTGATTGGTTGATTTCGTAGAACGGGCGATATATGCTCTTTTGGTTTATTTAAACACACCTTTACGTGTTGGAATTTTGAAACCATATCCAACGCTAATCAATCAAATAATGGGAAATCTAATAATATGCCCGTGTATCTAGGAGAGCATTCGGGGTTAGATTGAGAAATGCATTTTTTAAATTATTTGGGCGGCAAGAAAATTTTTCCGGTCCTTGCCAATACCGGATCCCGAGTAGCTATGGACCTTCCTGGGGGTAAGGAAGGTCTAATCAGCTACTACGGTGGGGTTGAGACTACGTCTCGAAAAACCAACTTGAGATAATAGAGTTGTTCTAATGTTATATGAAAGTCAAGGCGGACAAACGATACCGACATGTATAGTACAGGCAGCGCCATCTAGCAGAATATTCAAAGACTAAAACGTAACGCAAACTACACGGCCGACGATAATAGTTACGGAATTTAAAGAAAATTAAACAAGTTTAGATATCAGAATCAGAATAATCTTCGAATGTGGAAAGGACTTAATATAAATAACATAATTACACATACATAAAATTCTAAATTTGGTCCAACGTGCAGTATAAAACAGTGGTGGGCTGCAGTATAAAACTCACAAGAGCAACACTTAGCTCAATGCAAATCAGTATGATGTGGTCTTTGCCAAGACGCAGCTCTAGTATGTGCAGCGGTTCTAGTTAAATTAGTTCATCTTCATCTCAATAAAACAGTCGCTTGCAGTTAATAAAATTATTATGACCGATGAAGACTTCTAAAAAGGCTTTTACGACTTAGGTAAAGTTACATATATTATGGTCATTAATTTACAACATTTCTTTTCAGATACGCTATAAAAGCGAAGCCCTTCGTGTAAGAACAACCGCGATCAAGAGCTTGCGGAAAGGCGACCTTGAAACTCTTCATCACCTGAAGATCCTAGAAGTGGAAGCCAACCACATGCTCAAACATATTGAATCAGGCATCTTCCACAACATGTCTAGTCTTCAGCAACTCTCCATTTCATACAATACTGGCCTGGAAACACTAGCCGAAGATACATTCGAAGGCCTGACGAATCTCCGGAACTTAACTTTAGTAAATAACGGGTTCACTAATATACTCCACCTGACACTCGCTTTCAGAGTCAGTATTCTACCCTCTTTAAGAGGTCTAGACTTATCTGAGAACTGTTTTGAACAAATCCCAGAAGAAACTTTCATTCCCATGGTGAATACTTCACTCACACGCCTTGAAATACACTTGTGTTCTCTTGAATTCATACATCCTAATAGTTTTCTACCGTTGAAGAATTTAAGAGAATTGCACATAGGTGAAAATGATTTAAATTCTAGTTTGATAGGTAACTTTTTACTGAAAATGATGCATCAAGGCATCAATTTAACGGTACTGGATATATCTAGCATGGGATTCCGAAAACAGCCGCCGCGACGGTTGATCGATATCATAGCACAGACGACAATTAAGAGTCTCAACTTAGCCCAAAATCAATTTGAGGTAATCAGCGATGATGCATTTCCTCTCATGCAAAATATCGAGATGCTGGATTTAAGAAGAGTCTACGCAATCAACATAGGCCCAAATACATTTGACGCTACGAGGTTTCCTAATCTGAAGGTCTTATTGCTTGGAGGAAATAACTTACCCGGAGCCCACCAAACCCACCTATCTAACCAACTAATTCTATTAGACTTGTCAAGTAACAAAGGAAGCGCTGCAAACCCTTTATACTATGAAATAGGCAAGGACACATTTAGCCAAAGTAAGGAACTCAGAATTTTAAACCTTTCATACAATCGAATAAAGACTATTTTCGAATATACTTTCAGAGGTCTAGATAAATTAAGAATTTTGAACATCGAAAACGGCACCATTTATTATATCGGACAGGACACGTTCAAACCGCTGAAACAGCTTGAAATGCTGAACCTAGCCAACAATCCTCTGGTTGCAACAGAGAACTTGACTAGCGCACAGTTTAACGGCCTTAATGAACTAAAGATTCTAATTATGAAAAATTGTGGAATCAGACGTTTCTACGACAATGACAATATATTTGAAATGATGCCAAATCTGACTCATTTGAACTTAAAGAACAATCAGCTTTACTACATAACAGCAGAAACTATCAAACCATTGAAGTTCCTACAGGTATTAGACTTAAGTGAAAACCTTCTTATATCATGGTGGAAACCGTTGTTTCTGGCGGCTGGAGTTGCACCAAGACGACTTTATTTGACCAACAACAAGATATCACACTTCTCTGTCAGCATGATGCAAGACATTAGCTATCTTTTGGAAGAAGGGAGGAACTTCACCATTGAATTGGATCTGATGGATAACATCTTTGTATGTGACTGTAGCACAATGTACGATACTTATCTATGGCTCGACAATAACGGTTCGACAGTCCTGAAGAACTATTTTGCTCAGTCTCAATTCCAATGCAGTAGTCCTGACGTTTGGGAGGACAGAAAGGTATCCGAATATTTGTCATCAGTAAAGAAACTTCATTGCCTAGTTTACCAAAAAATTTCAAACATAATGGTACTTGTCTGGACAGCACCATCGCTGGTCACAATCATATTGATTGTGTCTTCCGTAACGATTATCTACAGATACAGGATATATATACGCTATTGGATATTCTTGGCTAAACTAGCGCTTGGTAGGACGTTAATAGCCAAAACTGCGAAAACGGAGAATATGGTGGAAAAGACTTACAAATATGATTCGTTCGTATCTTATTGTGCTGAAGATAGAGAGTTCGTTATGGAAATGGTTTCGCAATTAGAATCGTCGCCCCCATATTTAAAGCTGTGCGTGTATGAGAGAGACTTTGAGATAGGTTCCTTCATCTCGGAATCAATAGTGACGAGTATAAATGAAAGTAGATACATAGTTTTAGTAATAAGCAACAGCTTCGTTCGGTCACAATGGTGCAGATGGGAAACGCAATTAGCAGAGTACCATAGGCTATTTCTAGAAGATGGATCTGCTTATGATCCGTTAGTGTTGATAAAAATGGGTGAGATAGACAATAAATACTTGACTACGACTTTGAAGTACCTTCTTCGGACGAAAATATACCATTCTTGGGATGAAAATAATCCTGAGGAGTTTTGGAAGAAGTTGAAAAATGTCTTGTCAAAAAAGTAATCGTAATACGTTTAATTATACGTTTTTTTCTACTACATTGTTTTTTTTTCTGTTTATAGGCAATGTAACATAACCAATCTACAGTAACCTTTTGACCGCCACCGCTGCGCCGTGATTTATTCATCGTGCGTGCCTGTGTCGCCAGCAATACAAAATTACATTACACCATACAGTTCGTAGGTTGGGACTAATTTTTACAGTACAAAAACCAAATCACACATTAGTGTTATTTTTCAAACCCCGGCGTCTTAAATGTCAGACTACGGCACCTTAAGTTTACTAAACTTATGTTATGTACCTACTGCCTACCTATTTAGGCATTGGTGTCACCGCGAGATACTAAGCTATGAACTATCGGCTATAAACACGAACAAATGATACGCACTTCCATGTAATTCATGTAAATAAAAGAGACACTTCGATACTCGCCCAGCTATCTATCAGACGGGCGAGTATCGCCGTGTCCCTTTTATTTACACGGGAGTGCGTATCTTTTGTTCGTGTTTATAGCCGATAGTTACTAGCTTAGTAGCTCGCGGTGAGACCAGTACCTTATAATAATAATAATAAAATTTTATTTCAGACAAAGTCCATACAGTTTTTTAACTAATTAAACTGAACTATCTATGTTAATATTAAAATAAGACAAAGCACACAAACAAATAATCAGGTTTTGACAACATGCAAGGACGTCCACCTGGCTAACATAGGGCTGTCAAAGCGGTTAGCGAACACATTCAGAATGCGGTTGGGACTGCCGCGCAAACGAAACAGGAGCGAGGCACATCTTTTTCTCATGATGGCCGCAAAACCATCAATTCGCGCGTCGGCAAACATGCCAGACGCACTACAAAATCGCGGCAGTCCCATCAGCACCCGGAACGCGTTATTATATTGGACCCGAAGGTCATTGTACGACCTCTGCGTGTAATTGACCCACAGGCTGCATGAGTAAAATGAAACACAGAAGGCTTTGAACAGGGTAACTTTAACTTCTTCTGTGCATCGAGCAAACCTGCGTGCCAACATGTTACATCGAACGGCCAACGACCTCCGCTCCCTCTCTATGTCCATGTTGTCTTTTAAGTCCTCGGTGACCCAGTGACCCAAATACTTGAACTGGCTAACTTGCTTCAAGGGAACACCTGCTAAAGTGATAGGTGGTATGGCGTAAGATTTGTTACCAGCCTTGAAAACCATCAGTTCACTTTTGTTCCCGTTATATTTGAGTCCATGAGTCACCGCGTAACTTTCACAAATGGCCAAAAGGCGCTTGAGGGCTCTAGTCGAAGGGCTCAGCAGCACCATGTCATCAGCGTAACTAATGTTGTTAACACAAACTCCATTAACATGACATCCGACATTAGTCCTGCTAAGCCTCTCGACCAGCCCATTCATATACAGGTTAAAGAGTCGAGGTGAGGTAAGCCCCCCCTGCCTCACCCCACACTCCAACCGGTATTCATCAGACAAACACCCATTCCACTTCACAAAATTAATCTGGTGGTTATACCAATATCTCATGAGAGATGTGATTTCATTGGGTATTGTCGTCTCATTCTTTATCTTCTCCCACAGCACATCGTAATGTACAAGGTCGAAAGCCTTCGACAGATCCAGGTAACAGGCGAAAACCGGTGTTCTTCCTTTTGTATAGTATTGGACAGTCTGTTTAAGGCTCAGAATAGCACTTTCCGTAGATAGCCCCGGCCTAAATCCAAACTGGGCATCATTAAGAACGAGGTGTCTATCTACATGATCATTCAACAGACTGTCCAATACCTTGGCTAAAACAGTTGCTAATGATATAGGCCTATAATTTGACAGTTTGGAAGCATCACCGGTCTTGTTTTTCGCAACTGGGACCACAATGGTGCGCATAAGGTCATCTGGTAAATACGAATGCTTTATACACAAGGTATAAAACATTGCCAGGATCCTCGGCAAATGCGCACCAGCATATTGCAGGTGTTCAATACTGAGACCGTCATGCCCCGGTGACTTACCCCTAACCATATTTTTAATTACGGCTGAAACTTGCCTCGCAGTTATGATAAGGGTCTCCTCCAGTGCACCGGTCCCAGCATTAAGCCCCCGCGAGGGCGGCCCCAGCGGCGACTCAACCCTGAAATGCCGCCGAAACGCGTTGGCAATGTCTTTAGGGTCACACACACCAGCGACGCTCACCGGAATGCTAGCTTTGGGATTCTGTTTCTTTACGGCTTTCCAAAACTGTCCAAAGCTTTTATTGGAATGGTGTTCAGCAATCATGTTACATTTTATTTGCTGTTCGTTGTTCTGACACCATTTCAATTTGGCCTTGAAGACCTTTCGCGACTCAACCATATCCTTGTAGATAGGCCCCACTGATGGTTTGCCGTGCAGAACCCAGGTTTGAAACGATAGTCTAGCCCTCCCATGAGCGTCACGTACGTGTCGATTCCAGCCTATTACCTGTCTCTTTTTTTTACTATTATTAGCATTACAAGAACTTTTGGCGGCATCGGACATTACATTAATAATACTTGCGTACATGTTTGTGAGCAGTACCATGTGATTTTTATTGTCACAAGTACCACTATTACAGTTACGAAATTCAGCCGGAAAATCAAGATGTTTCAATTTAGAATGACATATATCTGCATATAAACCTATTTGCGTTGAGTCTCGATCTCCCCACACTATGTCGCGATTTATCTTATTACAAACTGTAACATCAATTTTAGGCCTTATCAGTTGAATATTACACTCGACTAGTAAAGGGTAATGATCGGACCAATAGGTGTCATAAAGTACCGACATATTAATTACTGTTTGTCGCGCGGCACTCGTAACAATGCAATGGTCCAGCCACCGCTTGCATCCATGCGCCTCGCTTACAAAAGTGTAGGAGCCCGACGGCAGTAGGTCCATATCTACACACGACCATGATTGCTCGTTACAAAACTGCGTAAGTTCTGACGCGAAGGGTTGCCCAGGATGCGCGTTAAAATCACCCAATAAAAATACAGTTTCTACATCCTGACTTTCAATGACAGCACCAATTTCCGCTTATGGGTCGATTGCAAAAATTGTACAAATGTACATAGTTAATTAAGACCTTAATCAAAACAATAATAACTCTATTACTTATTGTGGTGTTTGTTGTGAATAGGGAAATTTGCAAATGCAAAGTAGCATAAAATAATTCCCTTTATAAATCTTAATTTCCTTTCAACCTCCTCCGATTTTAAGAGTACCTAACTCTCCAATGAACACAAAAATTAAACATTAATTTTACATTATCCTCTAGAAAGTCCGGAAAGGAAAGTGCAATAAAGCCAATATTGGCAGAAGCAGTTTCACTTCACTTTCTACCACTTACCCAATCGCTTCGAAACATTGTCCTGCAGACAGATTATGGTCGGGTACGGTGTGTCTTATTTTATTTACGTGTCAACACTGTGTTCTTTGAGTACCTAATAAAATAACCCCGTACACACCGTATATAAGTCATACTTTTGGGATGAGCCCAGCCCTGAAATCGTGAAAAAAAAATCACTTTCCCATACAAAATATCCATATCACGTAGCCCACGTAGGTCAATAATAATATGTGTTTTTTTTCGCGATTTCGGAGTTGGTCCCTAGTCCCTAACTAAAAATTGCTAAGTATGACTTATATATACGGTGTGTGGGAGGTTATCAGGGGTCCATTTTGGCACTTATATAATTTTTTCTTCGATATTTTTTACTAATACCGCTTTTTAATCATAATCATCATTACTCCGAAAATTTTATCTCATACTTTTTTTTACTAAAAATCATTCATATTGATTTATACGTATATATCGAATTTATAAACTTATAATTTCACTACTCAGATTTATCTATAGGTACGCATAAGCTTCTTTAAAATATGAATTCTTTACTTATAAACATTTATCCTATAATCACTTGCTTCATAACGTTAGAAGTTGTATATATTGTTCATATACTTAATATTGGTGATGGGCAGCGTCCTCTAGTAGACACACTACTGCGAATACTGTGATCGTCAATCCGCTTACAAAGCGATTAAGGACATTTCTCCTAATGCGTCCATACGCGTAGTTAATAGGAGGCAGAAACAAAATCGAGCCGAGTGGCGTGCCTTGGGAGAGGCCTATAATACCCAGCAGAGTAGTACAGGCTGGGGCCTGTTTATCAAAAGCTTGTAACTTGTAATACAGGCGAAAGTCCTTATCCAATTAATGACGATAAAAAGAGAGTTCCACTTGTCTTACAAGTTACAAGCTTTTGATAAACAGGCCCCTGATGGTGATGATACCGTGTCGGCAAATAAAGCACACGACTCGCCTGATCGTAATCGGTTATACTTACAACATTTACTACGGTTTGTAATTCCTGGAGCATGAACACCTATGCGCGTTGCCAGTCCTTTCATTTTTAAAAGTCGAAAGTACGTGATTTTTAATATCCTTTTTTGATGAAATACTAATATTTTGAGTGTTCTTATTAATGTTTGTGGTGTATACTGGCTGGCTAATATCGAAATTTGCCGTTATACCTATTTACATGATAGCTGTAAGCACGAAAGTCTGAAAGTGAATGTGAACATACGAAATTAATGCTACTTACAACCGCATTTGAATCTAATAAGATAGACGCCGGTGTACTGCCATTTGGCAAATTATGTTTCCCAAATATGACTTCCCAAATAACTTATCGCAATAGTCTCATTTCCCAAACAAATCTTTAGCAAAGTTACATTTCTCATTTTATTCATTTGGCAAATTTTTATTTTGCAAAGTTTCATTTCGTCAAGATTTTATTAAGCAAATGCTTATTAAGCAAATGTTTTATTTTGTCATAAGTTAAAATCCAAAAAAAAAAATTCCCAAATTTGATACTTCGCAAGTTCTTCTTATAGCAAAAGCCTGGCAAATGATAATATTATTTTTAAGTTCGTAGGTCTATACAGGAATTTCGTACTTTTTTGCACAACCCTTGGCTTGAACTTGCCTGGAACAAAAAACGTATTTCATGAATAATTGGTATCATAATGAATGAAGTGAGAAAATAAAATCCACCATAATGATCACTATTCATATTTTTTATTGGTAGGTACTAAGAAGGCACAGATAGCCACGGATAAAAAAACTATATTTTTATTTTAATTTTCATAAAAAAACTATCCCAGAGCCACCGTTAGGTACGACGACGAGCGAAGCGAGGAGGAGTGTTAGGTGAAACTGCGACCATACAGCGCACGAGCCGAGCGAGCGAAGCGAGCGTGCCGCGGCAGCGGCCGGCGAGTGCCAGAACCGACTGTTTTGTTATTCCCTCGGCATTGCGTTCCCTCATCAGTTTCATCTAAATTACTGTTTAGAACCCGACTTTTAATTGTTTATCAACATAATATAAAACCCCGTGTGAGCTTTTATTAAAAAAAAACATAAAATTCGCCTCAAACTGTACCCGAAAAATTGGTTGCGATGTAATATTGTATATGCGGTATAAATCGTATGCCATACAATATTTTGGGATTAGTATGTTACGCCAAACGATGCATTTGCCAAAAAATATTTTGGGAAAATAAAAACGACCAAGTAATTCTTTGCTAAACAATCGCTTGCCAACGAAAAGGCTTGCTAACTGTAAAATTGCGATAGGTAGTTTTGACAATTGAATTTTTGCCAAATGAAAATTTGGGAAAAATAGTTTGCGATGTGATACTTTGGGAAAAATTATTTGCCAAACATTAGTAAACCATAGACGCCATGCGCCATGCAATGTATATGAATTGAAAGCTTGTCTTGACACTCTTGATTGCATTTCAAAGGCTATCTGGTTAACAATGTTATTATCAAATTAGAACCTAAATTAAAATGGTAGGTAAAGAATTCTCACTCTAATATAATATAACCTATGTTTTAAAGCAGATAAATGAATAGATTCGTCCATTTAACATTTTAATGAAAAATCTACGAATTATCCATTCCAATGACATGGCACCTTCTCTCTGGCTTATTAGATTAAATAATAATAATAATTCACGCGTATCTATTTTGGCACACGTGAATGGGTTCTAGCAGATGTACACTACACAGAAAATGTCTTCAAAGGGCCTCCAACGTGTTGGATCCATACACCTACGCAAGCCTATCCAAACAGAAGCACATGATTTATAAGCCCGTTAAATAGGAGATACAATCGATATCAATAAATAGTCTCACGGTAAGCTTAATTTAATCTTGTGTTGTGGATATTTAGCGACAATTATATACGTATATTTATAAAACAGTATGCGCGTTAACAATAAAGTTAGTACCTTTAGTAATGTAATACGATAAAGTTTGCTGAAAAGTATGGAATAAATTATTGAAATTATGAAATTGATCATAACTTTAAGAAAGTATCTACATATACACCGCGTTTTTTTTTTAATTCCGTTAAATTTAACCGGCTTCTTGGTACGTTAATTCGAGCTATCTGGTAAGTATATTATTTTTAGTCGAATTCGAAAAAAAAAAATTTTTTCGTTTTCATACATGAAATATATATAATAAATGAAATGGTAAGTGTGAGAGAACCTTAAGAATAAGATCTCAGGTGACTGACGGCACATGTCATGTCAAAATAAGTTTCATTAGGATGTAATAAAGGTTGCAATGCACTTGTTCAGGCATTAAACTTATTTTTTTAATAACTCAATAACATTAAGAGTTAAGATACTAGTTTCTTAGACAAATTGATTATTTTTGACCTAAATAAGCTTCCCTTTAATTTAACGGAAATCAATAAAAACACGGTGTATAACCATGACTAAAGACTGAAGAAAACTGTTTTTGTGATAAACAAACAGATGTCCACACGGGGATTCGAACCTGAGACGTCCAGCTTCGCAGTGTCACTATCGACTGAGATACGGGGGACATTAAGATATGGAGATAAATTACGCATTCACGCATTCTGAATATATTCCAGGGGCCAATACCACAAAACTTTACAAGCGTACAATTCTACAAAATTGACAAATATTTGTATGGTAATTTATACAATTTTGTAGAATTGTACGCTTGTACAATTTTGTGGGATTGGCCATAGATCAGTTGGGCACGGCAGAATAATCTTGGGTTTGCCGGGTAGGTAATATTCAACCTAGGATTTGCCACTACTGTATCAGTCTAAATCGGTACGAAAATAATATTTCATAGTTTTAACCCTAAACTTGGCAGAATTTTAAATAATCGTGCGTTCTAGCCTCCTCGCCACTGTGTAGAGCAAACAATTCTGTCTTAAAAAAAAATACAAAAAGTGGGTCAAAAAGTCTCTTTAAAGATACACTGCCAACTTAAGTCTAAATCAGACTTTATAGGTAATCTAAAGAACTTGGACAGAAGATGTCAAATTGGTTAGAAATATTCTCCACAGGTGTGACGCAGTTGAATTGAAACGCTCATAAACTTACGAACTTACGATGCACCTGGAGCTACGAGCGCTCGTAGACTACGATGTGAGCTTACCATCATCGAGCAGGCAGTATGGTCGTAGATATAGTACCAAATATAAATGGTTTACAGCGCACAATCATTCATCATTATCACGCCAAACTAACTGAACTGAATTAAGTTCAACCTGTCACTAATTAACACACAATTAAATTAATAAGGGAACTCTCCTTTTCGAGCACCCGCCATTGTTGTGGCGCGGGAGAAAACGCCATCTTCATTCAAGATATCGCCGCTGGATAACGGTGCGGCGCACGCGCATCGTCCCCTCTCTCTCACACCCGCCAACAATCTCGCGCGGGAAAACGGGACCGTCGCAGACGGCGGCTGGCAAACGATTACTCGACTGACCTACTCGACCGCGCATACTCTTTCTTGCAACCAAGCGAAACCTAATTTCTGTAGCGTGAGAATTCGCAACGTACCAACGGCGACACATGTTCTGAGAAAAACCTGTCTTATTATGTAGGTGATAACGTTATTAGAGTTCGTGAGTGTATATCGCGAGTAATAGTTTGATATTAAGGTAATTACAGGTTAGAAGCGGTCTTTAGCCGCTAGGCATGTGGGTTATTTTAATCGAGGTATCAGATAGAGGGAAATGCGGAAGATTAATGTTTTCTTGTTAGCGAAGTTGTTGGATGGCTTTTAGCGTGACAGAAGTGATTTGCATGATTGAATATTCAGGGAACTGATATGATGATATTTTCCAAGACTCTTCCGATAGCACATAAAATCTGTTGATGAAGTTATAAAGAATACATACTGAAATATTAATTAGCTGTGGCCTACCTCAAATCCAATCAATTATCTAGTAGATTGTCATAGTAACAACATCATAATTGTATTATGTTTAAATCTCTATTAGTCAAGCCTTATTAGCATATATTAACGCCTTGATTGATTAGAGACTACAAACGTTCTTACACTTTCTAAACATGTTTAGTAGATAAATTAACTCTGCGCTTGTCAATCAATCTACAAACAAGCCTGTCATTTAAATAATAAAACAAAAGAGAAATCAATTACCAACAAAAGCCATTTGCAATAAAAAGTCATTAAATCCGTATCGCAAGCAACTTTTCCTTCAGGGTCGTGTACAGGTGCAAGGGATATTACAATACAGAAGAGTCAAGCGTTCAACCAACCAGCGTACGGTAACATGGAGCTTATAGGTTGCTACACGTGACAGTAACACTGGTTTCTAAGAGTTTGATGGTAAGCAATGGGAAACCACGGCAAGGACAGGGCGAAAGTAGACCAAGATAGTCAGTAAGAGCCCAGCCGTGGCCGTGACACCACGCTCCACGATGCACACTCGCGAAACAGTGAAAGTCGGATAAGATGCGAGCCGCCATCGCGTTGATATTTGTGGTGAGTTCGAAAGTGCTAGTGGCTTCCTGGATGTGACAAAATGTGTTCCTACGGAGTTTAGATGGTGATTAATGGAGAATTGTGAAGACCTAAACGCAATTTATACACTAGGTTCGCTCAGCTTTCTTCGAAACTGACGGTCTAGTTGAGAGATGTGCCGGTAAATCTCTCAATTTGCCCAATATTCCTACAGGAAAAACTACCGTTTAGGAATATTGATAAATATTCTCCATACCGCGTTGGGAATTTTTCAGGAACGGTACATCACCAGTCTTTGGTTTGTTCTAGACCAATTTTCTCGGTATCACTTTTGGCTTCAACTAGCGGACTGTATTTCAAAGCCCACAAAACATTTTACAACATGGTGCTGTTGGGAGACACAAGTGCAATCACACGTTTTTTAATCAAACACTGGAGCGCAACTTTCTTTGAATCTGCAGACGAGTTATTTAGCCCGAGGCTCTAAGTGTCTCTGGATTCAATTAACAATTTGTGTTACACGTTGCTATTACTTTAGACTTTAGAGGAATTGAACTTAGAAGATAGAATATTAAGTAGGCCTAAAGCCATAGGTACTCTGCACACTGACTTACACTGACACACTGTTTTAGGTATATCAACTTTTCTACAGATAGAGTATATTACAGTATTTAGCACTGGCTTTCCCTGAACATATTTTTCAACTTTTTATAGAAAATGGCGGTAACTTGAACGGATATTAACGTAATAAAAACAGTAAGTACAAAATGTACTTTTACGAGCTTCTAGAGAATTCGGTCAGATGTGACTTACGAGTAAAAATGTACCGTCATTCATACAGTTTTAGAATTTAAACAAGGACATTACAACAAAAATAAAGAAACTTCCTTACCTACCACAACACAACAAAGTAAGGTACATCTCTAGAGATTAAAGAATTTAATATTTTAATTTAATTTTCATCCGAATATTAATACCTACGTACACAAGTTTTGCTCATGTCTTTGAAATTATCGGTTTTCAGCCTTTGAGCAGTTTGTTTAGCTGTTTCTGTTACCTAATACTAAGGTACTGAGCCAAACATGATTATAATATTAATTAATCTGTCGGTCAGACAGTACATAAAATAGTGGACATCAACATTGACGATCAAATAAAAAGCGCATTGAAATTCACACCGTGTGACGAATTGTGTGAATTACTCTGAGGCCCTATCGCGAACATCGAAATCCGCAAATTCGAAGATTTTTCTGTCACTACAACGAAGGCGTCATTAGAGTAACAGATACAAATCTTCGAAATTTACGAATTTCGAAGTCAACGGTAGTCCCCCTGTCAAATGGGGACCTTAACGCGCTACCTACCTACTTGTGTATGTATCACTAAATTTTTGACAAGAAATGAAAATAATGATAACCAATTTTTTTTAATAAGCAGTCTGACTATTCTTAAAATAATCTTATTTACAATCAGATTTCTGCAACTCGCTCAATCATTCCCATTGGTGTTAATGTTATGGGTAACAACAGTTAAACCGTCAAGTTGACATGACACCCTTTAACAATGGCTACTCATTAGCTCTAACAATATTGTTGTTGAGGTCGTCGAACCCGTTGGGTGGCAACGAGGTAATGTATTAACTTTGTTATCTGTTAACGATAATTAGAAGTGCAGACACGTTGTTGAGGTAGCCTGCCCTAATGACCGATTTAGTATTGTGGGAGCTCGCTTCCATGATACGGTCATCTTTTTAACTGACTTCATAAAAGGTGGAGTTTCTCAATTCTACACATTTTTTTGTATGCATATTACCTATTCGATATCTCCACGAATCTTGAACCATTTTTTTTTAATCGAACGGGTATAACCCAGAGCTGGTCCTATTGGTACTAAGACGGAGACTGGTGATGGCTTTGGAGAACACGGTTAGTCTGTTTTTTGTGATTATTACAAGCTTTAAATTAGTTACACCTGTCTGGTGGTCATCGCTCATCAAACCTTACGAGATGATCCAATTCCCGATTAGCAATGGAGTTGATATACTGACATCATGACATAGAGCTTTATCTTTCTTCAACCGTCATTATATCACTTAAAAAAGACCTATTGGCTGTTCAACCCTTGGGCGATTCTTGGCCAATTAGGCTTGGCTACCCAGGCGTCAATCTGGAAGGAATAGTGGAACACTTTCTCCAAAACCATTATATGTATGTTAATCGAAAGACAATAAAATAAATTTGTTTCGAATTACTTAGTAGTCGTTTTTAGCTGCGCATATCTCTCCCTACCTAAAGTATATCTCTCGCAGATAAGAAAAATATAAGTAGGAAAGCGCAGGCCGTATATCCAGACATGCGACGCTTAACGACATAATCCGCAGGTCTCTTGCCACGATCAATGTACCTGCTCTTCTTGAGCCTACTGGTATTATTAGAGATTATTATTATTATTATATCCAACAAAGGCCACATAAGTGTGATAGATATATATATAGAGATGATGGTAAGAGACCTGATGGTGTGTCTTTGGTTCCTTGGAGCTTGGGACGGATGTTGGTATGGGATGCTACTTGCGTAGACATCCTGGCACCGTCCCATCTTCAACGAACTACGTTTAAGGCAGCTGCGGCTTAAAATGCCGAATTTTTAAAACATAATAAATATAAGGGCCTCGGCAAAGAGTACGATTTTATACCGTTTGGCGTAGAAACTTTAGGTTCTTGGGGCCCCAGCGCACGCAAATTGTTTGCTGAGATCGCGAAACGTCTGGTTGATGTAACTAAAGACCGAAGAGCTGGCAACTTCCTCGCACAACGCATCAGTATTGCGATACAGCGAGGAAATGTCGCCAGCAACCTCGGTACAATGCCACAAGGGACAATCTTAGATGTAGGTTAGGTTAAGTAGATTAGATAGATTATAAATATTAGATGTCATATACCAAAGAAAAACGACCAAGATCACCTATACATATATGTATGTAGATTAGTTAGATTTAATCTATGTACATAAATTGTAGTTTTGAAAATAAATATATTTAAAAAAAAAGTAGGAAATAAAACAATAGTACCTGTCACATAGTGACATAAGCCGCATAACACGACATATGCTTACGTCAAAGTGAAAGTTTGGCGGCATTTCACCTGCGCAGCTCGCGACCCTATTTAGGACTACAAATGTTACACTTGCTGACCATATGATAGTTTGATGTATGTGTATGATTTAAACCTTCGAACGTGAATTTGGAATATCTGTCTCAGCAACTTTCATGAAGCTTCCGTTGGAGTGACTGAGACGCTCGTCGAATGCAACAAAGGCCACATAAGTGTGATAGATACGGATGTCTTAATTTAGCAATTTTCGAAGTTAGACCTGCACAGAGGCTACATGGGCCTATAAACAAATCTCCCGATTTCAGCCTGGGGACTTAAAATGTGTTACGGGGTTGAATGTGGGGGTGATGTTTACGAAAATACAGGCCTGCTACCGCGGACACCGAATTTGTCTCTGTCACTCTAGTGACGCCTTCGCTGGAGTGACAGAGACAAATCTCCGAAATTTGCGAACTTGTTGCGGACAACTGTAATAACTTTTGTAATAAAGGAATGATAACAATGTACAAACGAAAACTAAATATTTATACGTGCACTTGAAAATAATTTCAAGATGACGACTGCTCTGTTCAAGATCTTGGATTGAGCTGATGATCTGAATTGAACTCCAGAAAATGAAAAAGGGGATTCTGAAGGGACAATTTTATCATTTGGAAGGTGCAAATGTGCCAGTAAAGTAGTAAATAGTATAACGGCAGTTGGTTGAAAGGATTAGATATAAGCAACCATATTCGGAACTTCCTAAGCTCTAGACAGGACAAGGATTATGGCATCACAAATACTCGCGTTTGCCAGTGTTAAATACTCGAACCGTTCAAATTTACGATTGCCATCTCTTAAATCTGCAACCAGCACAAGACGGGTGAAAACCGCAGATTTTAGAGCCCAAAACCCGAATATCGTCGGTTGATCGCGGCGTGTGGGCCATAACCCGGCCTGCAAGTCCGAACAGACCCCCTTTATCCAAAATACAACCTTCATAACTCAATCATACGCTGCTGTCATCAAAAAGTTTTGCAATATTGTCCAGACGAATGTGAAAACTATTATTCATTTCCTTATTTTGGTCTAAGGCGTCAATCATTGAAAAAAATCAGGCATGTTTTGACCAGCCATCATTCACGTATCAACGACCTCTTCACCATCTTAATGACAGGTCTTATCTCCCATCATCACACAAACATTGCCTAATATTTACATCAGCACCATGTGACGTCACGACTTACTTTCACTTCGAACTAATGATATGTAACACTTTCGAACCTCCTTTGTTTTTTATAAGTTTCTCTGAAGAGTTTTTGTTTGTATTAGGTTACGTTAGAATCGGGTTCAGGTTTTTTGTTATTACTTATTAAAGTTGGTTGAGTTTTTATTAGGTTTTACAACAGGTTTTGAGACTGACGGATAGAAATTTCTAGACTGCACTTTCTCAACCATCCATGAATGATTTTTCGATAGGCTATTAAGTCGATTCCACTGAACATGCATTGCATCCCAACCCAATACATAGGTAAACCAAACATATCGCATCATTCGCATCAATTAAAAAACTCCGCCTTTTGCTAGACAAAAACTTAATTTTATCAACATGATTGAGTTTGCCCTGAATAAAGTATTATTTTTTACGACCTGGTTTGTAGGTACCTACCGTATCGTAGGAACAAAAACAAAATCCCTAGGGGTTTGTATATTGATTGTCACTGTGACAACGAACGTACTTGGCGGTTCTAACACTTCCGACATAATAAATAACATTAATAACACTTGTTCCAAGCAATGCTGGCACTTACTGCTACTCTTTCATATCGTAATAATTGCAACAATGTCATAACAGCATTGTAAGCACATAACACGGATAACATAGAGATGATCGCAATCTCGCTCAAGATCGCTTGAGACTGCTAGTCATGTTATCTCAAGCGATCTCAGTATTTTGCCCCGAAATCATTTAATTACCCATCGCATAGCATCAAGTATCACTCGTAACTTCTTTTTTGAGGTACTGCAATGATGGCAAATGTCCGACGGCAGCTTGAAAGTAAACAGTTTTCGTAAGAAGTTTCTAAGAAAACTGTAGTAGTAGGTAGGTAGGTTGGGTATGTACCCAACCTACTTACTTAGTTATTACGAGTACGGTCACGTAGCTTTTGTTGATAGAGACTGCTAGAGATATTATCTCAAGCGATCTTACACTTGCTCCAAAGTCATTTCTTGTCATCGCGTAACACTTTTGGCACCTTTTTTACGACAATGGCAACTAGCGTTTATCAGATATTATTTATCAGAATAGTTTATGGGTAGACACTAGACAGTGTGTGTATCTTATGTATTAAATGTAAGCAAGTTTACTATCGTATGTTAGGCGCCAATACCCAACACAGTCCTAATAAACGTCATTAAAGTGACAAAGACAAGTCCCCGTTTGCGGATTTCAAAGTTCGCGGTAGGGCCGCAAGGTGTCGAAAATTGGGTCTTAACATGTCGATTATTGGGGTGTTTATGTTACACTACACTACTGTTGCCGACTTAATGAAATATTCAGATTTGTTTCTGAATATTGTGGAGTCGTTTGTTCGAAGAGACCCCTTTATATTATTCGAGTTTTTTGAAGCGTCTGTAGACACAATATCTACATGATAATTGTCATTCTCTGTACAAATGTACAAGCGATCAACGGTAAGCGTGCCCACGCGGCTGTAAACATCTTTTTGGAGTAGAAAGCGCGTGGGCTCAGTGCTAAACTCTGCCAAATTATGCACGATTACCACCGAACGGACGGAGCCGGGCCGCGTCGGAGCGCACTTTCAATGTACCTAGAAGCAAAGAGAGAGAGTGGAAGGAGAAAAGCGCTTGCAGGCTAAAATGATGCTAGGCGGTAGAGATCAAAGGAGAACCAGATGCCTTATGAAGTTGGAAGAAACTAACTTGAGGATGTTTACCGGAATCATTACCTACCGGGGCACAACACCCTCAACAGGCATCTTAAGGTCATGGGAATAAGCAATGAAGCAGCCTGTCCACATTGCGGGAGAGACGAAACGAAGTCAGCATGTTCTGGCAAGACATAAGGTGTTTGACAGGGATAGGCTGGAGGAGAAAAAACTCAGGGACGTTAACATTAGGGATATCCTACGGTTTTGCAAGAAAACAAGGAGTTTGGAATGAAGTTATGTGGTACGCAGCCGGAACATTACCCTGCCTCTCCAGCAACGGGCTGAATGAGCAGATCAAATGCTGACAGCCCGCTCGATTCCCGCCGAGCGTGCCTCTAAAACATAATATAACATATACATTGTACCTATAAAGCCATACCTCCTCACTTATCCAGTGAACAATTTTCTACCCTTAAATTGCTCATTTAAACAACAGCTCTGAACTTGATTTTCATAAAGCGTTTCCGTGTGCAATATATAATAAAGAGGTGACTTAAATACCTATTGCCCCGGATCTCATAATTTATTAAAATCTGGTGGTTTTAGGGTAGACAGGTAAGTATGATTAGGTAGATGTAGAGACATGGTGGCGTTTGAAAACGACCATCAGCGTAAAGAGCATAGCTGAGGATAAATTCAAATGTCGCAAATTTATCAAGGATGGGATCAAGAGCCACGGCATGAACTGGTTCAGCATTAATACAGTAACGGCCTATTCGATAAGTATCCGTCAGATACAATTATTATTACCCTATTCCCCAAGCATATAAAAGAAAAGGACAGTTAACATTTATCTGAGAGAATACGAGTATTTTATTTTATTCGGGGCATGTTAAAACGGGCAACAGGCCCCAAGAGACACTTCAACAAATACCAATGCCCAGAAAATTCCTGTTAAAGTTAATACCCACTGGACAAGGTGGACGAAAAATTGGAATGCTCCTCAAACGGTTTCGAATTCGTGTACGATTTTGCAGTCTTTTGATAAACACTTCCGTACTGTATGTCTGAATTGCATTTAATGTGCATCGTCCTTTACAAGCGAAGCCTCCTACGAGCTCAGACAGGCGAGTCATCATGCCCTAAAATACATCACGGCATTGTCAGCAATCACACGCATCAAGGCAGGAATTTAGGCTAAACCAAGCTCAGTCTGATCAGTGATCACTTCAGTATTCTTTTTTACGGCTTCCGTCACACCCGTGACGGAAGTCGCTAGTCGCTCAATTCAACATTTTGGCTGAAACCTTGGAAGACTTGAGTACCTAAGTACTATGCTATGCTTGTTGACCTCAGTAGAGCCTCCGAGCGAGTTGGTCTTAGGATGAATATGGATAATGCGAAAATCATGCATCAACAAACACACGTGTACACATATTGATAGAGAAAGTGTCAATCCTTATCGGTCTGGTCTATCAATGGATGATCCAAAAAGGTCGCGAGCGCACTTGTACGTGCATACCTATTTCGATCATGTGCGTGCTCATAATTTTCATAAGGTTAACTTATAAGTATCATAGAGTAAAACATGGCAATAATAATTTGCAATGTACAACACAGCAAGTTTCTCCAAAGGGGCTCTACGTGTAGGATCGCGCAAGCCTATCGAAAATAAGTAATAGCCCGCGAACCAAAAAAAAATGGGTGATGATACATATAATACAGTAACAAATAATGAATACTCGCTTCAAAACGTAGTGGTTAGGTACTTATGAACTTATTATAATTTAATTATAATAACCGATACCTGCAAAGTCATACAAGTATCGGTATCTAACGTTATAGTTGCCGATTTCTAAAAATGAACTTTTAACAGTTATAGATTAATCCTTATTAATATGGGGGTAAGACTCACCATTTTTCCGATAGTCTTAACATCATATTCATAAGGCTCATTTCTAAACTGTCAAATGATCATAGAAATCGGCAACTATAGTCTACAAGATTGTACATGTTTCCTTGTCTCTGCGGGATGAGCTACATTGGAAAAACCGACAGAAATATATCAACACACTTTGAGGGTTGAAAATGTTTGTGTATTGTGAGGGTTGAATATGACAAGTAGGGGTGAAAAGAAGTTTACATAGGTCGTTTATTCAATAGTCGATCGAAAGCAGTGAAACGAGGATGCCATTATGGCTCAATTAGGCGTGAGCATTTACTTTCGATGACTGCGGTGGTGCAAGTCATGAGAGTTGAGAGAGAAATGTATGTATGTATGTAAATTCTTTATTGTACACAAAACACAAGTAAAATTACACATTTATACAAAAAAAAATACAGGTACAAAGTCCAACTTATCCCTGTAAGGGATCTCTTCCAGTTAACCTTTGAGCAAAGGAGTTGTCTATAGGAAGCAAAAGATAGACAAACATACCGTGTACAGTGGTGAATATATTTAAGTAATAGCAAATACTCAACTGTTATATTACTCGTATATACCAAATAAGATAAACTCATACACAAAATCTTACTCCCGTCAAAACGTTGCATTTTAAAGTCGCTCGTCAGTCGTCACGCAACGCTACACAGTTCTTATAAGTAAAAATTAACACTATGGAAACGGATTATAATATCGTGTGTATTCAAAATAAAAACGATGTTTTGAACCCATTACATCGTTGGTGGATGGTACACGGCCTCCAAGAGCGAACTTACGCGAATATGTTGTTTTTTGGAAAACTCTCGGTAGTCTCTGTATTGGGCAACATGACACAGAGGTTTTTAAGTAGATACACGATTCACAAGGGTTAGGCCACTAACACGAGGTTAAACGGATAAAAAGTATCAACAATGTATCTAAGGATCCCTCGTAAGGAGGCCTCGTAAGTTAATTTACATTAGATTATTCGATTGTATTTGTCTTCCTAGCTAACGCGGATTACCTTACCTCGTCGGCTTTTGATACTTTTTCTGTTACTAAGGGGCAGCGAGATGTGAGATGGCAGCACAGTAGCGTAAGGTCCAACAAACTGTCAAAATGAATACGCGATTAATTTTCTTTATATTTTTTGGTTTATTTCTTCTTAAGACAATTACTTTAGAAATATTGTTTTGAAAACTATGAAAACTATAAAAAAACACAGTCCCAAGTTAATTTCTATGAAATGAACAAAGTTCTAGCACGTTTCTTTAGTACCAGTGACTTTGCGCTAATGTTTTAGAGCTCAATCTTCAGTTCCGCAACAGTTGTCTAATCGTAATCCATTACAAAATCAACAAACTTCCAAATACAATGGAATTTCGATATTTTATGTTTTGTAACTTTAAATCTGACAGCTGTTTGGACCTCACGCCTACGTGGCACCGCCTGGTGGCGGAAAATATTGAAAACCCTTATTGTATGAACGCCGCTAAATTGTGCGGGCGCGTGTGACGGATTTTAATACTGCTTGCGAACGCAGCGGGCGCCCGCGCCAAATAGCGGAGGCCCTTATTAAATAAACTGTAAACCCTCTATTGACTTGCACCACACATCCACAGGTGCGATCTCACGACCTGCCCCTGCGCTCATTTGCATCTAACAGCTGACTTTGACAACCAAAGCTTTCTGTCGACCAATCGAACAACTACCAACCATGTTATAATAACACAGAACTCAAATTATGTATATTACAAGTCGCAATTAGGTCGTGGCACTGTCTATTTTGACGGACGAGTTTTTTTAGAAATACGGAAGTTAACAACTTTTTTTCGGCCTACGTAGCTCAGTCGGAGTCGGCAGTGGATTAACGACTGCCTACGAAACTGTAGGTGCTGGGTTCGAATCCCGATGAGGGAGTCTCTTTTTGTGTACAGTCGACAAAAAAGTCTCCTTTACAGCTCACAAGTGCAAACATCTTACCACGGATGCGCGATACACATAGAAACTCGGTTGCAACGAACGCTCATGCTGTCGCGTCACGCGACAGCATGAGCGTTCGTTGCAACCGAGTTTCTAAGCACAAGTGAGCGTGTTTGCACGTGTTTGCAGCGTGTTTGCACTTGTGAGCTGTAAAGGAGACTTTTTTGTCGACTGTACGTCATCACTGACGGCAGTGAGAAGCATGACATGTGTCACCACCCCAACTCCTGCCATGGGTGTCGTAAGAATCGACTACCTAACCTAAAGGGCGTTTGTGCACTATACTGACTTTTACCGTCCGGTTGTCCGGTTTTGTACGGTCCGATATGCCACGCCATTAAATGTATATAGTAGCTTGTGCACTATACGTAATTTTACCGTCCGACATTTTACTTTTCCCCATTCCGGACAGTATTTTTCCGATCCGAGATGACAGCTATGAAAAACGTGTTAATGCACAAGCGTCCGGAATTGCACTGACTTTTACCGTCCCCGATAGTCCTATTTTACAAAACTGAACCGTAAAAAACCGGACTACCGGACGCACCTCCTAGTAAAAAGACGGACAAGTGCACAAGCCAATCATGCGTTTTTTTCATGCCATATCGGACCATGAAAACTCGGTCTGCCGGACAGTAAAATTCATTGTGGTGCACAATCGCCCAAAGGATTGCAGTATAATTGACAAAATATGCTTAGCACATGATTGGCATGTCAGTATGTCGCCGCGAGATAGATCCATCTTTTACTACATATATGAATAAAAGAGGGATGGATAGTCTATCTCGCGGCGACATATTATGCTAAACCTACAATAATTTATTGAAGATTGATGACAGGCAGCAGCGTCATCATAGTGGCCGTATTTATAATTTTTAATTTATTTTCAGCGAACTTAGTATGCAGTTAAAGCACCATAGGTATCCCAATAAATATTACCGAAACACGAGACACGCCACAGGTGCGAAACGCAGAGTTAACAAGCTATAAAACAAGTAAAAATCAAAATCAGCATATTTAAAAAAACTTATCTTAATCCATCAACAAGGTAGAATTTTGTCTGCAGCAGATAATGCCGTTATCGCCATAACGTCGATGAACCAGTTATGTTAGAACTCTGATTACTTACAGTTGTTTTGTCGTTCGCAGTTAGGTACTTTACAGTGGACACTCTTACACGAACTCCCGGTTGGCAATAGCAGTAGTGATGTCAATGATCTTTATCTTACGTCTGGCTAATTGACAGCCGAACAAACACAAGCCGCACAGGTTTGACCGGAATACTTACTGGCTATTGAAATTGATTTTTAAACAACATTAAACTTATTTTCGAAAACTGATTTTCGCTTTAAAAAATATGGTCTCGATACTCTCGATTGTTGGACGAAGACAGGATTAGAGGAGTAGGTAGAGAAAAGAACCGAGAGCGGAAAACTCAGATTTATTAGCGGAAAAGGGCGTGAGCAACTGAGCACGGATCACGCATTGTTGACATTGACAGCAAATTTTGAATTTGTAGTGATGTAGGTACCTAAAACACAGCAATAATAACCGGTTTTTCAAACTTCTTGCAAACTATCATGTATAGACTGACCTGATTACAAAATGGCGCGTAATATAAAAAATAATACGAGTGGCCAATTAAGTTCACAAACATTTTGAACTTTGCTGACCTTTGAGTGGTAACTACATAATTATCTCCATTTTCTTTATTTTAACCGACTTGGATATTTTTATTACAAGTCTTCTATGAAACTGTGTTTATTTTCAAAACTGTGCAATTTATGTATATAAATTAAATCTAACTAACCTAACCTGTAGGTATCTAAGATTGGCCCAAGGGCCAATCTTGCTCTGCTTGCCATAAGTAGCATTGTACCGAGGATGTTGGCGGCATTTCCTCGCCTTATTGCAAAACAGGCCTACTACCGCGAAAATCGAAATTCGTAAATTTCGAGGATTTGTCTCTGTCACTCAAACGAAGACGTTATTAGAGTGAGAGAGACAAATCCTCGAAATTTACGAATTTCGATTTTCGCAGTAGTTGGCCTAATGCGTTATGCGAGGAAGTTGCCAGCTCTTCGGTCTTTAGTTACGTCAGCCAGACGTCTTTTATTAAAATTTAATCGTAATATCAAATGGGCTAATTCTCTCGTTTTCTCCAAGTAGGTGCCTCACGTGTTGGGGTACGACTACGCATCGGCGTGCGCGCGGCCGCAGCGCGCGGGGCGCGCGCGCGCCTCCGCTCCGTGCGATCTCAGTAAGCAGAGCTTCTGCACCAGCCCGGGCGAAGGGTACCCGTGGCATGCTATCAGGAGATTTGTCAGAGAAAACCAGGTAACGAATACTATGAAAAGAAATTGACAATAAAATTTTGCAAATTAAAATATTATCGAACCGGGTTACTCACGTATTTAAGTCAACGATTGAAATATGTCGAGCAATCATCGACTTAAATACGTGAGTAACCTGGTTCGATAAGATTTTAATATGTTTGAGTCTCACGTTAGCTATAATTCTAAATTTTGCAACATTAAAGCCTGTAACAACTTAAATATTTCATGATTTTGATCAATGAACGTATTATTACGTTCCAGGGTCTCATGAGAAGAATGTATGGCGAAGAACGCCATATATCAGTCTTAAAAGCAGAACTTGAGAACTTCATAGAAGATGACGAGGATGAACATAATAAAAAGACTGAAGATTTCGCAGAAGACATAATCAAAACTAAGATGATGTACACTAAGAAAAGCCACGGACGTGCCATGAAAGTAAAGCCCCACTTCAGACCGATTCAATCAAATTCCAATAGGAAACCAGATAACGATACTTTAAGAGTAAAACCATTAGAGTTTGGCAGTAATAATACCAAACTTAATAAGACTGGGAGTAAAAATTTAACTGAAATAACTAGTAATGAGACGGTATATGAGGACAAAGGTATATCTTATAAAACTAAGCTTGAAAGCATTGCTAATATTGAGCTTAACAATTTGGATCCGGATGTCATAACGCTTGAAGCTGTAATAAAACAAAGCATCGAAACGAATAGCATTTACCCAAATTTTGGAAGTGTTAAAAGTGAACCGGTCACTTTGAACGCTAAAAATAGAACATCAGATAAGAATGACACGACCACCACAGAAGCCATTCTGAACTCAACGGAGACAACAACCGTGGATATGCAGTATGATGATACTACAACAGATGCGGGTAAAGATGCTTGGAAGCCAATGACACCTGATACTTCGACTTTACCCCCGACACTTCTGTTTTCAGAGCACGAGAAAGTTAAGATTGACAGAATCGACACCAATGTAAACAAGAAAAAGGAGGAGTTCCACCCAAAGCCTGCACAACCGGATGCCATGCGTCCAGCAGTTATTAAGTTACGAGGAGCGTAAGTTTTGTTTGCGTAACTTGTGGTCATTGTAATGATAAAAAAATTAAAATGGAAAGACTTCCGTTTGAAATGTTTATTGCAACTATAAGCTTTACTAACGCAAAGGGTAGTTTAGGCAGTATTCTCCAGATAAATTTGTTCTCGGCCACCTAGCGCTACATAATTTTACTTCGAAAAAGGTCGAAAACCAAGGTGGCACGTGAACTGGCTAAATTACCAATAAACATTGATTTTCATGTAGATATTATTCGTGGCTCGTGGCTATGCACTATATGTTTTAGAGAACTTCAATCTCCATCTCTGTTATTAAGCACTAGCAATTAGCATGTAATACGATTACTTATTCTGTGGCACTAGGTAAGGCCGTCGTCCTTATGAGTGATAGTGATAACTGATAGCACAGAACTATATAGTTCTGTGGGCGATATCGTCCCAACTCCCAACCTAAGGGTATAAATGGAATCTTCTAAACATGTCAGATGTCACATATACTAAGTACCTTAAAATATATAGGCGCATTAACAAGTTCTACTACTTGCTTTTTAAAAAAAGTTGCAAATAATGCAAACAAATCTTATCACAATCTTTTATCCAAAATTAAGAAAACAATAAAATTGTGCTAGATTATATACCTATATTTCCAAGAACGGTTTACATTGTTCGCAACTTCGCATAGGCATTCATGTTTCAATCTCTGAAACTAACTTGACTCTTTCTTTCATAAAAAAATAAATTAAAGCATAATATTGTATTACAGAAACGCATGCGAGTCCAAAGAGGAAATGGCGGCCCCGTTTTGGGCGAACAGCACGCGAGGAGAGGTTCTGGCTTTGCTCAACATGTATCCCTTCGAGCAATATATCCATCTAGAGACATGTGTAAATGAGAAGAAGCAAATGTATTGCAGGGAAGGCTGCAGGTTAGTATGGATATCCCTAAACAATAATTAAGATAAACATACCATTTGGTCAGTGAAGAGCACTTGTATGTTTACCATTCAGAAACTCCCAGTGGTGCACAGTAAACTATTGGAATGATCAAAACTGGAATATTTAAACAGTAAGGAAAAAGCATCAGACCTCGTAGTCAATTCTATCTATCTTTCGGGATGTATAAGCTTCAAAGCATAAGTACGGGCAAAATACAAATCAATCGATTACCTTATAAAGTAACTATCAAAGTCCTAAGAGTGTACGCTTGTCTTCTCTTGAGTCTTTTCCCATGTTGTCTTAAGAAACTTCTACTGCCACTAATCGTACGAGTTTTTTTATATCCCAAATAAATATTATGTGTCTATTTAGCAAATTATACAGTGTGTTAACATGATGTAGGCTTTTATTTGAACCGAGGATTGAGATGCAGATTCTTAGCCAAACCATGTGCATTATTTGTTTAAAAATCCTAATTTTAAAAGCAATTATCTTTCTAAGAAAACTTAATTGAGAAGCAATGTACTTCAAAATAAATCGTTAATTGGCACTTGACAATGACAGATCGCAGCTACTTGCAACGTTTGACAACTAAGCAGTACACGCGTTACATTGATCGTTCGAACGAAATAAAAATAATTGTACAGTTAATTTAAATATTTGTCAACTCTTAATACTTGAAAACGATTGCCAGTAATGCGTATTATTACCCATTTTCGTAAAAGCCTGGGTCATGGTAACACACTGTATATCTGTACTATTTGTTATTGCAGTCACAGCCAATTTAGCTGTAAGCCTTTACTGTCATTATCGTTATTGATTGTACAGAACTGGTTTAAAGAAAAACATTTTAACTTTACACTCACCTTTCACTTTTCAGATGCGAGCAGCAATACCGCCTCCACAGACTCCTCGCCTACGATCCTCGCAACGAATGCCGAGGAATCTTCGCCGACTGGTTCAAGTTCCCAGCCTGCTGTGTCTGCAAGTGCTACGATGTGCCGCTGGAATTCCGAGCCCGATCCCCAAGGATACTCCACCCTCAGTACGGGGAAGAAGTGAAGAGAGTCATTTATGAAGACGTGGCTCGAGACTGGTATATGTCCGCGTACGATGATGAAGAGGATTTGTTTTAATGTAAGAATTTACCAATACTGGTATTTATTTCGTGTGCCAGTAAAAATAAAATAAGTAAAAAAAGTTTTAAGTTAAACGGTTTTTATTGCACCAAAAACTAGAAAATAAAAATTAGCTGTAACTAACCGTAGATGCTACTTTCTGTAGATTAGTCACGTGAAACTATTATAACTGCAGTCTTCCCAAGTTGGATGCTGAAAGCCACGTTTAGCCTCTATGTCAGTGGATTAAGCGTTACCTAATCGAAAACTTTTACCAAACTGAAATAAAAACGTGGGGCGTACGCATTTGTGATTAAGTCACTATAATTATTTAAGAACAAACATAGAAATCAAGACAGCAATAGTGATAGTGTAATAAGTTTTGTTCTGGCTTTGATAAAAGTTATTTACTTCTGTAGAAGTGTTGGAACAGATGGATGATTAATTGCAAAATTAAAGCTACAATTACATATTTTGAACTTGTATGTTTGTTTATAATAACGCCCCACGTTTTTATTTTAGTTTAGTAAAAGTTTCCGATTAGGTAACGCTTAATCCACTGACATAGAGGCTAAACGTGGCTTTCAGCATCCAACTTGGGAAGACTGCAGTTATAATAGTTTCACGTGACTAATCTACAGAAAGTAGCATCTACGGTTAGTTACAGCTAATTTTTATTTTCTAGTTTTTGGTGCAATAAAAACCGTTTAACTTAAAACTTTTTTTACTTATTTTATTTTCAAGTTTTTAGTGCAATTGTAAAGTTAATTTCCGATGCTATACCTACTTATTCGAGATCAAAGATGTTCTTTGTAATATATTCAATACAATTATGCATGCTAGCGTTTAACTCTCGCGCCTTAATCACGGCACATATTTATGTAAACGTAATGGACATTATTTTATGTGTAACGAGAGGGGAATCCCTGCTGAATAGATATTTTAAAACATCCGACACTAAAAAAATGTCAGCTTGAATGGCCGAAGTGTCTCAAATGGACGTGTTATTCATACTATACCTTAGATAACAGAGATCTGGCAATAAGGAATCAATAAATCAATTTGGTTTATTGAGAAAATCAAGTTTAAAATTTTATATTGTACATATTATACAAGTCGAATTTCGAGACTATAAAATATAAACTCATACTGTCAGTCGACCAACCGGAGGACCTGAATCTGACGGAAAGTCCGACGCGAATCGAGGGCCCCAAGGGTCAATCCATGCAGTCTATCAACCGGAGGGCCGTAGGCTCGACGGCACTATGGCACGCACTACGTGAACCGGAGGGACTCACACTCTCTGTCTATCAACCTGACGGCCGCAAGCCCGACGGCTCGCCCTACGCGAACCCGAGGGGTATACTCATACTCTCAGTCTTATCAACCTGCAGGTCCAACGGCACGTCCTACGCGAGTCACTCACGCTGTGAGTCTATCAGCTGGAGGGCCGCAGGCCCGACGGCTCACCCTACCCGAACCACTCACACTGTCACTCTATCAACTGGAGGGCCGCAGGCCTGACGGCTCGCCCTACGCGAACCACTCACGCTGTCACTCTATCAGCTGGAGGGCCGCAGGCCCGACGGCTCGCCCTACGCGAACCACTCACACTGTCACTCTATCAGCTGGAGGGCCGCAGGCCCGACGGCTCGCCCTACGCGAACCACTCACGCTGTCACTCTGTCAGCTGGAGAGCCGCAGGCCCGACGGCTCGCCCTACGCGAACCACTCACGCTGTCACTCTATCAGCTAAAGGGCCGCAGGCCCGACGGCTCGCCCTACGCGAACCACTCACGCTGTCACTCTGTCAGCTGGAGAGCCGCAGGCCCGACGGCTCGCCCTACGCGAACCACTCACGCTGTCACTTTGTCAGCTGGAGGGCCGCAGGCCCGACGGCTCGCCCTACGCGACCCATTCACGCTGTCACTCTATCAGCTGGAGGGCCACAGGCCCGACGGCTCGCCCTACGCGATCCACTCACGCTGTCACTCTATCAGCTGGAGGGCTGCAGGCCCGACGGCTCGCCCTACGCTATCCACTCACGCTGTCAGTCTAGCAGCTGGAGGGCCGCAGGCCCGACAGCTCGCCTTACGCGATCCACTCACGCTGTCACTCTCTCAGCTGGAGGGCCGCAGGCCCGACGGCTCGCCCTACGCGATCCACTCACGCTGTCAGTCTAGCAGCCGGAGGGCCACAGGCCCGACGGCTGGCCCTACGCGAACCACTCACGCTGTCACTCTGTCAGCTGGAGGGCCGCAGGCCCGACAGCTCGCCCTACGCGACCCATTCATGCTGTCACTCTATCAGCTGGAGGGCCGCAGGCCCGACGGCTCGCCCTACGCGATCCAATCACGATGTCACTCTATCAGCTGGAGGGCCGCAGGCCCGACGGCTCGCCCTACGCTATCCACTCACGCTGTCGGTCTAGCAGCTGGAGGGCCGCAGGCCCGACGGCTCGCCCTACGCCATCCACTCACGCTGTCACTCTGTCAGCTGGGGGGCCGCAAGCCCGACAGCTCTCCCTACGCGACCCACTCACGCTGTCACTCTATCAGCTGGAGGGCCGCAGGCCCGTCGGCTCGCCCTACGCGATCCAATCACGCTGTCACTCTATCAGCTGGAGGGCCGCAGGCCCGACGGCTCGCCCTACGCGATTCACTCACGCTGTCACTCTATCAGCTGGAGGGCCGCAGGCCCGACGGCCTGGCCTACGTGAACCACTCATGCTGTTAGTCTATCAGCCGGACCCAATAGCTTGCCCTACGCGAACTACTCACTCTGTCAGTCTTTTAGACGGAGGGCCGCAGGCGAACCCGAAGGCCTGAGGGGTGAACTCACACTATCAACAAGCGCACCGCAGGTCCGGCGCCACGTCCAACGCGAACTACCCACACTGTCAGCGGTTATGGCACACTAATAGCGGTTATTTTACACACTAATAGAGGCTAGGTTTTGGAAGTGAGTATTCAATGTACATATATGTTTTTATCGATTAGCGAAAGCATTACTTTAAATTCAACATTTCGATTAACCTGGCTGTTACGGTAGTAGCATCATGCTTGATGAGTTGGCAGTCAGTATTAAATCCGTTTGTATCTTTTCGTCCAATATTCCGCAGGGTTTGAAGACGAAACTCTTTGATCAGTGTTTGTTGCCAGTGATGACATACGGTACTAAACCGTGGTCGCTTACAATGGGCCTCATAAGAAGGCTCAATGTCACCCAAAGGGCAATGGAGAGGGCTATGCTAGGAGTCTCTCTGTGATATCTGATTACAAATGAAACCATCCGCAGCAGAATCAAAGTAACCGATATAGCTCTTCAAATCGCTAAACTGAAGTGGCAGTGGGCGGGGCTCGTTGCGCGTGGAACCGATGGCCGTTGGGGCGATAAGGTTCTCGAGTGGCGGTCACGTACCGGAAGGCACAGCGTGGGTAGGCCCCCCACAAGGTGGACTCATGGCCTGGTAAAGGTCGCTGGATGCAGGTGGCACAGGGCCGGTCCTTGTGGCAATATTTGGGAGAGGTCTATAATTCTATATTCACCACTGAACGTCTTTCGGCTTATTTGATGATGATGATGATGATAATGAAATCCGTATGTTTCTACCAAATATCTAAAGCAGTACTTCAAAATCTACATATCGCTAAACCTAGCGGTTGTGGCAGGCAGTAACCCTGGATTATCAGATTTGAGGAGTTGGACGTTTGTATTAAATTCGCATGTTTCTGCTTAATATCTAAAGAACTTCTTTGAAATAAAGATATCGATAAAAGATAAACCGGAAAGCGGTTATTGTGGGCAGTACTGCAGCATCAGGAGTGAGGAGTTGGAAGTCAAGATCAGGCTGTTAGTATTTGATTATGCCAAACATGCTATACTTTCATTTTCACGTGTCTAACACTCTCGGTTAAGGTAAGCAGTACGTCTGCAGCATCAGGCTTTGAGGATACGAGGATACAAATATTATAATATTGCATTGTCACGGGGACTTGATAAGAGTTCCAAATTTTATTGATTTCGGTGCAGTAGAAGTGGTCGAAAAATCGATCACAAGATTTGAAGCATCGACGACAGTTGATACGCGGTGAAGTTAATAAAAACCGTTTAAAAATGTAAACAAATATGGCTGACTTTCAATAGCATTTGTTGTCTTTGACACAAATCGGGAAACGCGTTTGTAGATGGGTGAATCAACTTTTTTCTATCTGTTATTGCCATGGTTACGGTCGCCTGAGTCACGCTGGTTTTATGCAAAATTTTGCTACTTCATTTATGGATACATGCATATTATAGTCCATGTTTGTAGATGGCCCATCAAGGAAAGGACTTATTAACACCAGAAAATTGCATGTTTGCATAGTTTAAGTATCATAATTATGCATAAAACCAGCGTGACTCAGGCGACCGTAACCATGGTAATAACAGACAGAAAAACGTTGATACACCCAGATGTAATTTTTCGCAACGACGATTATTAAATAGATAACAGAAATAACTTTTACGTAATGTTATTCATGTTATTGGAGTCCCGTCTGCCAACAAACCATACTTTGGTTTTGGCAGAAGTACGAGTACTTAGTTCTAAGATGTATAACTGAATAAACATTTATTTAATTTTTCATTGCATTTTTTTGCTTTCAGGTGCTGGTTCGAAGTGACAGGAAAACGGAACGCCTCATTAAGTTATACCAACTGAAAGCCCACCTTGAGATTTAAATTATTGTATTTGTGGTAAATTAAAAGGTACATACTTATAGTTTATTCACGGTTTGAAATGACATCATTTGTCATCCGTGATAAAATTATGTTTTATAGCGCATTTATTTATTACGTTTACGATTGTGCTCCCAATCAGAACCCAAGTCAATTACTTATTTATTTTAGTTTTACTGCATCTTGTTGTTACTAACTTATAATAGTGTAGATAGAGCTTATTTTAATTAAGGCTAGTGTAAAAACAAATTATTATCATTGTTGCTCATGTGAAAATTTATATTAAAATGATTAAGAATTGTTAATCTGTGTTTATTTTTAACCTCTTTCTATACGATGTGCGAATTAGAAATCACACAGTACAAAAGTACTGTGCTGAAAAATAAAATAATTATCTAGAAAATTACATAACATCTGAAATAAAACTATGAAAAACGGATAAACTCGCGTATATTCATTAAATTTAACTTCACCCGCAGGCCACGAACCCAGTAAAGTGTTCGAAACGTCGGGATGAAGTTAAATTTAATTAATATACCTACGCGAGTTTATCCGTTTTTCATAGTTTTATTTTATATGTACATATACTCCATTTCAAATACCATGGCCCGATGCCACTGCAAAGTATTATGTGGCACGGGGCCATCGTATTTGAAATGGATACCTAATCCTCGCGGTAACCAAAGAACCATTCATGACATTTGTTGCTTTTAAATATGTAACTTTTAGTACGGGACCAGCACCGAAATCTCAAAAAAAAAAACAATGGGGAAATCATACAAAATGACGAGATTACGTAATGTGGGGTATCGTTAAATAGGTCTTTGAAAAAGAATAAGTGTCCCAGAAGAAAGATTTTCTTGAGTCAATATCTTCGGTGATAACTGCTCCAGAATAAAAAAAATGGTGTGTGTCCCCTCCTCCCCATCTAACTATTGACCCGTTAATAGGCTTAAAGAATACTTTAAACAAAACCAATCTCGAACATAATTGTCCCAGCCGTTTTCAAATAACTACGGAACCCTATACTGAGCATGGCCCGACATGCTCTTGGCCGGTTTTTTATTACATTTGAAATACCTATTGCTATTGCTCTTTAGAGAATTATATTCTTTGTATTGCAGCCTACCTAGTTCAATCAGTATTTATTATATGAACGGCAAATCCCAAGTCTATCCGGCCGGGAATGGTGACATTTTAATCAATATAATTGTTATGGCAAACCAGAAATAAAAAAATTCAAACATTAAAAAAGTGCCAAAGTGCATTTCGGGTTCAGGCTTTTTATAGGGTTCCGCAGTTGATCACCGTCACAACTACTTACGGTTACATGCCGTATAATAAACTGCGTATGTTCCTACCACATTTACTAAACTTCCTTTTGGAATGGTAATTTTTCAGTCATATCTAACTCGAAAACCTTTTAAGGCCGGTCTTACACATCCGGAATCAGAATATGAATTAATACTCTTAGGCCGGCCTATAAGACCGGCCTAAGTCTTTTAACTTTAACCTCATCAACAGCCTATGATAGTCCACTGCTGGATGTAGGCCTCTCCTATTAACTATGCGTTATAAACGCATTAGGAGGTAAATGCCCATAATCGCCACGCTGGGCAAGCGGATTGGCGATCGCAGTAATGTGTCCACTGGTGTCCACTATGATGACGCTGCTGCCCATCAATAGTACTGTGACATCAAGTAAAAGTCAGTGACATTTCACAGTAAGTCCGTAACTTTAACCTGTATTAATTAAAACTATTTTGGTGGGTAGCATTTTATGCATATTAATTTGATATTAATATAATAATTATGTACTATATGTTCGAAAGTTACATGAGTAAGAAATTTTAAAACATGCCGCGTTTATAGTGACATAATTGAACTGCCAGATCATATATAAATTTGATATAAATCTATAGTAAATCATAAATATAATTTTGTTTTTTCAGTAATATTATTATTATTTTGGAGAAATTAAATAAAAATGTCGCATCATAAAAACCGGTACTGTCAACAGTTTTCACATCCCTTGCTCAAAATTAATGGCGGTTAGCGGTAACTGTCATTTCGTGCAGTCAACAAACGACGCTATTTTGATTTCATTCTCATATCTGCTATTGAACTATTTTATTGTGTAAGATAAAATGCTGTTAATTTTATAGTAAACGCTAATATAGTTGTTAATTTTGTAATAGAGTTACCGTTGTAATACTTGTAATCTAACCACAAAATGACGGGGAGAGCTAAAAAGGCCGCCGTGCCAAAGAAAAAGGCAAATGGATATAAAATGCCAGCTCCTATCGCTACTGGCGAAATTATACATGATACTACAATGAAGAAGAAATGGCGCATTGGGCCTTCCATAGGAGTTGGAGGTTTTGGAGAGATTTACTCTGCCTGCGATCATGATAGTACACCAAAAGGTTCAAACTATCCTTTTGTCGTCAAAATCGTAAGTAGACTCAGATTTATCAGCATTTCAAACTATTCAGTAGATTTAGCTATTCAGTATGTAGCTATGGCCACGCCATTAAATCATATTGAATAGTAACAAGTTTTTTCATGAAAACTTAGGAAATTAGGCTACCTTGGCATTATGCGTACCCTGTAGAAATGTTATATTTTAGGATGATTAGGAGACAATTTCAATTTAGAAACTAATTAGCATACATAATTTTCTATTGAATTTTTTACATTTTCAATCCCGCTTTACAATTATTCTTAAAAAGCTTATTCTTGCTAAAGCAAGCGTAGCTCAATAATATTACTAATGGGGTCAGGCTTAAATGTTTTTGAGATGGGTATAACATCCCAACACATGCCTATTAGCAATTTAACCCTTTATTGGGCACCGGTCTCAAAAATGACCACTATCTTTTTGTATTTTTTCTTGTACATAATTTTTCGTACTATTTAATGGCATTGAAGCTTGAACCCACGATTTTTTCGGGTCTTGCCTGTTAAAGGGTTAAAGGTTTTGAAAATCAACATTCAAATAGTTATATGATTTTTGATTATACCTGACTCTCTCGCCATGGAATAAAGGACTCTTACCATAAAAAGAGTCATGACACCATGCCATGCCACAGTAATTTCTTCTTTCTTTTATGAAATTCTGATGTGTCTTTTATGAACTCTGAATTAAGTTGTAAGATGACCATTGATACTTTTGTGCGGCTTATAATTTAAGCTATATAGTTGCACTTGTTCCCAGGGCTCGGATACCGGTTTCTACTCCATACAAAATGCTTTGAATTTCGTTCTTTTTTGTTCTTGGTATATCAATTCTTTGTTAATGGAGTAATTCAAAAATACGATGTTGGTAATTTCATAACATTTTGAGTACTACATAAAGAATATAATAGTTATTTATGTGGCTGGCGCATAATAAGAGGCATTAAACATGAGTGTGGTTTTATGAAACGAGCCGTAGGCGAGTTTCATAATTAGATCACACGAGTGTTTAATGCCTAATTATGTACAGTCACATACATAACTTTATCTACATCCATATCATTAGTTTAGAATGACAATTTACCTTTATTTTCATTGATATCCACTAAGTAATTACCTCTAAATATAAAAATTCAAATCAGTTGAAATCACTCAATTTGAGTAAGGATATCCTAGAATAAATATTTATTGAAAAAAAAAACAACAAAAAGAAGTTGACTTCATAATGTTAAAATTAATATCATGACGACGATACTTTAATGTCAACATTATGATGCACTGTACTCTGCCTGTACTTTAATGTTAACATTATGATACAGCCACAGACACCGGTCTCTTAATAAAGGTCATTACATTACCGCTTCTGAATACATAACAGGGAAATTATGATATTCCTGTAGATAAAACATTTTAAATATTGGGCTATTTTGAGGTTCTCGAAAAGAACCAGTTCCGAGCCTTGCTTCTTCCCTCAATTCTTACCCATCTATAACCTAGACAGGTGTCCTTCAAACTTTTCTTTCTTTCTATCAGGAACCTCATGAAAATGGACCATTGTTTGTGGAAAAACATTTCTACATCAGAAATGCCAAAATGGATGACAGTAAGTTGAAATTAATTCAAACTATTTATTTTCTACTAAACTCTTTGATTATAGTATAAAATCCGTAGCTGAAAGACACAAGTTCAGTTCATAAAATGTAATGGGATGTATCTAAATTGTTAGTAATTTGCATTTTACATATTTTTTCTTAATATTTTCTTTGGTTACTGCAAGGATTACACATGAAATAAAACTAATGAAAATCGTCATCGTCACCCGCAGGAGGAGTTGGGGTGGTGACAAATGTATTCTTACTGCTGTCACCACACGGTAACCTGAAACACATCAATAAATAATAAAAAAGTTATTTATGAATTAATATCCACAACGTAGGAAGCCAATAAGCACAGTTCTCTCCTGTCTCTTTCGGTTTTGTTAAAATGTAACACTGAAAGGGACAAACAATACTTATAGGGTTAATTGATTTTATGAATGGGGGCAGTTTAAGTCATAAATAATACAGTACGTACGTACGTACGTAAACATTAATACAGTACGGATTAAAATATTGTGGAATTTCCTTTCCCCAGATTTAAAAATTCGTCATAGCTGTAAAACGGGTGCTCAACAAGCCAGCGTTTGAGGCGAAGTTTAAAACTGGTCAAACTCTGAGCGCCGGTGATGCTTTCTGGCAGATTGTTGTATACCGTGGGCCCCATGACATGAGTGAGCTTGGTCGTTTTTACCATCCTACGGGGCACGCCGACAAGCTTGTGGGCGCCACGTGTGTTGTAGTTGTGTACCATGTTATTCGTTTTGTACGCAGCTAGATTTAACCTTACATATACAGCCACCTGCAAGATGACTATCGCTGGTAATGTCAATATTTTCAGTTCTTTAAAGTACGGTCTTGCAGGTGTGTTGTGTGGCACCCGGGCTATAATCCTGACGGCGCGTTTCTGGAGACGGAATACTCTTTCCCACTCAGCGCAGCGCCCCCACAGCTCTGCACCATACTGAATCAGGGAGTGCACCGTGGCGAAGTAGCACGAGCGTGCGGCCTCATCCGACACTAATCTAACGACTCGTCCTAAGGCAAAACATGCGCTGCCGATCCGTCCGCTGAGTTTGGCAATATGATGGTTCCACTTTAGAGTACAATCAATTTCGAACCCTATTAGGAAGCCAGAGACGGCTAGCGTTCTCGTGCTTCGGCCCGACAGTTCGAAGACTAGGTAATGAGTCTTCTTGAGGTTCAATGCTAGACCATTCGCATTAAACCACTGTGCAAGCTGCGCGGCAGCTGAGTTCAGTTTCAATTCGATAGCGTCCACTGACTGTGCCGTAACGATTGCAGCCACATCATCGGCATACATAAAGATTTCAGCGGCCTCTATTGCTTGCGGCAGATCGTTTAGCAACAAGGAGAACAATATGTTCGAAACGGACGAACCTTGGGCTACACCCATGGTAATTTCTAGTGGGTCTGATCTTGCTTTTCCACCACTGCCGATAACAATTTGAGATCTATCTTGGAGAAGGCTCTCGAACAGCGAGAAAGTTGGACCGTCGATCCCATAATGCCTAAGCTTGGAGGCAAGGACAGCGTGATCGGCGACGTCGAAAGCTCTAGATAGGTCGCAGAACAGAACGGCGACCTGTTGCTTTCTCTCTCTGGCGTCGACCACACGTCGGATCACATCGCGAGTCAGGGTGGTCGTGGAGTGGCCCGTCCGATATGCGTGTTGCCTATCGGATAAGGCACCCGTCGACTCCAGGAAGTCGGTAAGGCGGCGGCTGAGACCGCTCTCGAAAACTTTTGCCAAAGCCGGGATGATCGCGACGGGTCTATACGCGTCCATGTCGGCCCTTTTTCCTTTACCTTTAAATATGTTTATGTGGTCCAATGTGTCTCCAATCATTATAATATCATCTACCCATCTTTTCTTAGATTTTCCTGAGCTTATTTTGCATGCAGAGTAAACAATACGAAACTGTATCATTCAATTATTTCAGTAACATCATTCATGAAAAGCAAGAAGCTTTCAAGCCTCGGTATGCCATCATACTACGGCAACGGTTCACATGACTACAAAGGAGAGAAATACCGCTATCTGGTGTTGGAGCGCTATGGCAAAGATCTTTGGAGCCTGTTCACAGATAATGGGAGATCATTCCCTCCTGCAACTGTGTTTCAGATTGGTTTGCAAATGGTAAGTAATGTAATTGTAATGATTTAATGCATGTTGACTTGTAAGCGCTAAATTGATGTTTGGTAATTAATTAATGAGACCTGATTTTATTTATTAGTCATTACATTACTAAATGATAGCAATATTTTGAAAGCTGTTAGTCAATATTTTACGTTATGATTCATCCATTTAAGAAATAGATTTTTTTCTTTTCCAATATTCATGTCCACTGCCCTTACATTTCATATTATATCTCTCACCATTTGGTCTAAATATTATATATACCTTGTCATCATTCCTCAACACTTGGTACTGAACCCATATCGTTGGGAAAGTGCAATACCGCATAACTACCAAAGGAAATAGAGTTCAAATATCAAACAATTGACACTCAAATTGATCCTAATTGATTTTGTTAGTTACGCGGTATTGCAGTATCCCCGACGATATACAGAAAAAAAATCAGATGCTCCATATATCTCAGGGTTTGTATGGAACATCAGATTTTTCTTCAAATCGGATGTTGGTCTCATAGTAAAAAGTCCATCAAAATGACCTCAGAATTAACTTCACGTATTTCACAAGTCACAGTCAAGATAGAAAGTAAATTTAAAATGTCTAATGAGAAACCAAGAGCTGGCCTACTACATTTTATTATACTTTTAGGATTCCGTAGCCAAAATGGCAAAAATCGAACACGTATAGATTCGTCATGTCTCTATCACAGCCGATTTACTCGGAAAGTCTGTTTTGTATGAACCACTAAAACATTATGTATGGTACTAAATAGTAAAAACAATTAGCCTTCCATACATAATAATAACGGTATCTTTGTTTTATATACTTAAGTGTGTTGGGTAGGCTTAGGCTATCAATGATAAGGCATTTTAATAGTACATTGTACATCAAGGGAGGTAAGTACGGAATTACTAACGAGAGTGTTAGAAGCTTTTATGATTTTTTCCCACTAGTTACCACTAAAATATTTCGTGGTAACTACTGGGTGGTACTGTTACAGTTTGGAAATTTAATTCCCAGTTGTTCCCAGTGGTAACAGGTGGGAAAAAAAATCCCAGTTGTTACCACTGGTGTCTAGTTGGTGGTAACAGGTGGGAATAACCCGGTTGATTTGTGTAAGATGTCCCAAGATATTTATTTTATTGTTATTATAATTTTTTTTCTAATTACAGTTAGATGTGCTAGAATACATCCACAGCCGCGGCTACGTGCACGCCGACATCAAAGGAGCCAACATCCTACTCGGCCTGAAGAAGGGAATGGAGAACCAGGCATACCTGGTGGACTTCGGGCTGGCTACGAGGGTGAATGATAAAGAGTTCAAGCCGGATCCCAAGTGTGCGCATAATGGGACTATTGAGTATACGAGCAGGGATGCACATTTAGGAGGTAATGTTCTTGTTTTCAGCATCACCGAGTGAGCAATTCTCAAAAAAATTGTACATTTGGATCAGCGGCCCTACTGCGAAAAACGAAATTCGTAAATTTCGAGGATCTGTCTCTCTCACCCTAGTTAGTTAGTTAGTTATACTGGGCTTTTTCCGCAACTCGACAACCATTGTGCCTTTTTTGCGTGGCTTTTTCCTCTCACTCTAATGACGCCTTCGTTTGAGTGACAGAGAAAAATCCTCGAAATTACCAAATTTCGTTTTTCGCGGTAGTAGGCCAGATCTTCGATATTGATAAAATTTGGTAGGCTGGTCAAAACAATGATGCTGAGCAAGATCCATCACATTTCCCAAAATGTCCCAGAAAGTTTCTACAATTTGTATTTGGTAACAAAAAAGGATTATGTCATATAAACATTTTGGGATATTTTGCGAATTGTAGTGGGTCTTGCTAAGCATCAGTGACTTTACCAGCCTACCAATTTTTACCAATATCGAAATTTTGTTGCAATTTTTTTGTAATCGACCCACTTTTCATATTTATATTCCATTGTATATCCTAGTCCCCTTATTCATAAACATTTCGTAACTTAACAAGCCGCTACGTATTGTTTGTCCCTTTGCTCTTATAGACACATTTATAAGACCGAAAGGAACAAACGATACGGCTTGCTTAGGAGACGTTTGTGAATAAGGGGGTAATTCTCTGAACGTTTATAGTGGCGACAATGCGCGGTGACCTTGAAATACTCGGGTACAACATGCTCCAATGGCTGGTGGGCTCGCTGCCGTGGGAGAAGTCCCTGAAGCAGCCTAAAGCGGTCCAGGAGATGAAGGAATCCTTCATGAAGAGTGTGAGGAGCAGCATTACCAAGATGTCCTCGAATGTGCCTGGTGAGATCATTATTTGTAGTTAGATTGATTAAATCGAGCGTGTAGTTCGCCTCTAAAAAGGTGTTACACAGGTGGTTTCACTGAATTTAACAAATAATACATTTGACGGCGGCGTCATCATGTAGAACTAAAGCCTCCACTACACGTCTGCGGATGGGTCCGCGGACGTCATCGCCGGATGCATCCGTCTGCCACAGATCCGCTTGTTGTCGGTTTTAGTGACGCGGATCAAAGGGCTCAAGGGCGAGCGTCCGGCATCGCGACCACACGTCCGACGCGCCGTCAGTCGGCCGCCGTCTACCAATGCGAATGCATGCCTGCAAGTTCCTGATTTACCACCAAGACTATAAAAAATGTACACTTAAAGTCATTAATTACGTATTTTAATAAGATGCCCATGACGCTTTACGTAACTGGCGCACGTAAACGGAATCAATAAAATAGGTTATTTTTTAAATCATGTGCGGCTGCTACAGTTTTAACGTCCATCTTTCTCGCGTGCAGCGTCTGACGAGGTTGTACTCAGACTGAACGATCAACAGACGTGTGGACGGTTGGTGAAGATTCGTCTGCGGATGTATATGCCGACGTCCACGGACCCATTCGCAGACGTGTAGTGGAGGCATTAAATGTGGAAAATATCCGATAATAATCAATGTACAAAAACAACAGCTGCACCTGACCTGACCGATCAGGATGCTTAGCCAAGTTGCCAATCGCTAGCGCTTGGTAGCGTATCGTAGTTTTCCCTCTCTGTCACTCTTGCACATTAGTGCGACAAAGACAGTTAGCTGCCTTTCGCTTACGATTGACGTTTAAGCGCTAGCGATTGGCAAATTGGCTAAGCACCCTGGCGATCACGCCACTATGACGTCACGCCACCTCCACCCGCCCGGAGCCTCTAACTCCTATATTTAAGTAACCTGACTGATAGTCGGTGTGGGCATTCTTGTCATCGAAATGGTCAGCAGTACGCTGTGTTATTTTAAGATTGATGTTTTAATATCGCGAATTGGTGAAGAATAAACCAGTGCCCAAATACGAAGTTAGTTATTGTCTCATTCATCACAAATTTAAGAGCTTTGCTCTTGTCGCTGGAGTTCACGCCACTTTGTCTCTGCTACTGTTTTGAGCTCCTGATCCGTCACTACTTTAACTTTCTCTTTGGCTTGATCGAAAAATGCACGTCTTGACCTTCTTTTTTCAATCCTCTCTCTCTTCTTTTTTCAATTTTGCCTTTCAAATTGTCTCATTCATCGGACCCTAAACCCTACTCTTATTATTATGACAAACTAGACGCCAATACATAAATATCTGGGAACGTCTAACACAAATCGATCTAGTTCGACTAAGCTATCTGATATACAACCTGCCTAAAGGTCAGTAGTATAGTCTATTGGCGTGAGCAACTCTATATTCTCACGCAGTGTTGCCAATCCAGTAGTCTTATGATGGTTCCGTGTTTATCGTCCTATCACGTTCTAAATAGTCATAAAAGTCGCCTGACCTAAACGCTTTAACTATAAAGTTAAAAATAACGTAATATTTTCTTCGGTTACCGCGAGGATTACACATGAAATAAAACTATGAAAACGGATAAACTCGCGTATATTAACTAATTTTTACTTCATTCCGACGTTTCAAACACAAAATAACGTCTTTAAATATTTTTTTCAGATGCCCTAATAAAATTCTTCGAATACATAAACACGTTGAAACCCAAGGAAGTGCCGGATTACGCCAAATGCCGTCAAATATTTGAAACCTACCTCAAAAGCCAGAGTGTAACTAGAAACAGTAAACTCGTATTCAGTGCCACCAAGAAACCAAAGACTTCAAAAACAATCACAGTTACTGATGAAAGTGATGATGAACCACTAAAGAAATCGCCAAAGAAGAAAGCGGAAGGCAAAGTGGTTAAAAGAAGAAATCCCAAACCTAAAGATACCCCAGAAGAGAATGGAGAAAATGAAGAACCAGCAGAAACAGAAATAAAGAAGAAAGCCAAAAGGAAGTCGGCAGAACCATCAGTTCTAATCAAAGTTAAGAAACCTAAGCTAGCACCTAAAGCTACGCCACCAGTTAAGAAAAACCACACAAATATGGCGACACAAACTTCTTTAGAAAAAAGGCGGAGCCCGAGACAAGTTTCATTCGACAGTCCTATAAGCTTAGTAATAGGAGATAAAATACCTTTAAAAAGATCGAAAGAAAACGAGCCAAAGAACACTAGTGCCGACATGTTTGATGATTCTTTTGAAGATAAGAAGCCGAAAAGGAAAGATAAGATACTTCTATCTGATGAAGAGTATACTGAGAAGAGAGTGGTCAAGAAAAAGGTGACTACAGCCAAGAAAGGGCGGTCGTGGAAGGACGCACCTACAGTTATGAACGGTCGGTCCCCGCCTAAGTAGTTGAGTATTCGACAGACTAAATGACTGAAATGAGCTGTGAGCTATTTGATTTTTATACTTGTTTTATGGTGTGTACATAAAGGTATAGCTAAGACAGGTGTAATGTAAATTATCCTTTTGAACGTCGTTTCGAAGTACAATTGAAATCATAAAAGTAAGGCTTACTTTGTCTTTGAAACTATTAAACGAACAGTAATTCATATAATAAATGCATTTATTTACAGAAATTTAAATGCATTTAACAATATTCATGCACCTAATATGGTTTTGTAAAGTGTAAATCTAATTGAAAAAATGGTAAATCAAATAAAAATGTACTAACACAGTTAATTCGTCCATGTTTCGAAAAATTCACTCTTGTATGATTTTCACTGACAGGCTGCAAATATTTCAGTGGTCAGTCGCCATCAGATATATCAAAGCTGCCACGGTTCTCTAAAATATCTGAACGTGCACTGACGCCATTACAATACAGTCTGCGCAGATATTTCTGAACACCCTGGCCTCCGGTATATCTGGTTGGGGCTGTTTCAATACGAGTACGATTATTGTTTATTCGGCGAATGTTCTTTCATTGTTTTCTTCTAAAGACCTTAGGCTGCGTTTCCACCAGTGATGTGCGAGGATGTGTTTCCGTACAAATGAGACCTATTAATCGAGCGAGGTGTCATTTGTATGGAAACACATCCTCGCACATCTCTGGTGGAAACGCAGCCTTAGTCTGACTTAAATAGCTGTACATGCTAAGTCGTTCAGTTTGTCGATTTATAATTACCAATCAGAAGCTCACAAATACTAATCATATCAAGATACAAATGTTACATTTAATATATAACAAAATCATACTACCACCGCTTGTACTTATTTATATTTAATACTTAATGATAATGATCGAGACTAATCTAAGCCTACAACTCTGAATGTACAAATCCAATACGAAAAAGTATATATACACGACTTTTTTCTTTCCTTTCGCGGGCCTATAAATCCCGGTCTTTTAATAGGCTTGCGTAAATCGAACACATAGAGGCCCTCTTAATAGGCTTGCGTAGAGCGAACACATAAGATGCCCTTTTAATAGGCTTGCGTGAATCGAACACATAGAGGCCCTTTTAAGACCCATTCTCAATAACAATTTAAGCCTATAAATACCGGTCTTTTAATAGGCTTGCGTGAATCGAACACATAGAGGCCCTTTTAAGACCCATTCTCAATAACAATTTAAGCCTATAAATCCCGGTCTTTTAAGGCTTGCGTGAATCGAACACATAGAGGCCCTCTTAATAGGCTTGCGTAGAGCGAACACATAAGATGCCCTTTTAATAGGCTTGCGTGAATCGAACACATAGAGGCCCTTTTAAGACCCATTCTCAATAACAATTTAAGCCTATAAATACCGGTCTTTTAATAGGCTTGCGTGAATCGAACACATAGAGGCCCTTTTAAGACCCATTCTCAATAACAATTTAAGCCTATAAATCCCGGTCTTTTAAGGCTTGCGTGAATCGAACACATAGAGGCCCGTTTAAGACCCATTCACAATAACAATTTCACAATAGATATCCATATAGGACATTATTATGGCTTTAAGTTTGTGTATAAATATTTTGGAAAAATCGTAGCATTAGCATTTTTACTATTTTATGTACTTCTAAATTAACGGATTATATCGTGTTAAAATTGTGTTTTAAAACATCAAGATCGCGCTAGATTCGTAGTTGAATCATTGGTCTGTTGTGATTGTAGAGTTACTAACTCTTGATTATATAATTTATTTGTCCTCTACTATAATTTATTTGTCAGCCTCCGTAGCCTAGTTGGTAGTAACCCTGTCTAGGAAGCTGGAGGTTCCGGGTTCGAATCCCGGCGAGGGCATTATTTGTGTATTTATTTATCACAAATATTTGTTCCTTGGTCCTGGCTGTCTATGTATTTAAGTATCTATATGTATCTATCTATTATATATATCGTCGCCTAGTACCCACATCACAAGCCTTAATTGAGCTTACCGTGGGACTAGGTCGATTTGTGTGAGATGTCCCAAGATATTTATTTATTTATTTATTTATTATTTGTAAATTTGTGTAGCTTAATTACGCTTTCCCTCTCGCGTCAAAATGTGACATACACGCCAATATCTCTACTAATGAACATCGAAAATAAACCTTGTCAGTCAGCAATACAGTTGCTTTTACGGCATACTCGATGACCACTTTAGTGGCTGCTGACATGGGAGGTGTGATACACACGACGACGTTAGTGGTTCTTTGCGCAAAGCGTTCAAAAGGTTGGCGAGCTACACAGAAAATTTACAAATGAACGTTAAAACGTCGTCAATCCATAGCACTCTCCAATATTCGGATATCTTAAAGTCTGGAATTACTGAAATAAGAATTAACAAAACAAAGCTTTACGCGATCTAATCGTTTAAAAGTGATCGATTAATGTTAAAAAACAAATACTCAATTTTCCCACAATATTTTCTGTTTGCCTAATTACTTATTCCACTATCGTAAAATAGCTTGTAATCTCTTATGAAATTATTTTTGTATAATTATAATTCGTGTTTTGTGTCCTCGAATGGAAATGATTCCAATAATAATTGTTGTATTAAATCATTTGTTAAGTTACGTTTTGCGATTCATTGCTAAATGGAATTGTATGATTGTTATTCATATTTTTTGACCTTTTTTACGCTTTATAAATAAGTTAGCCTTTTCGCCACTGGCAGATATACAGGGTGTTTTCCGGGATGATGATGATTTTAATGTTTTGTATGATGATGACTTGTTTTTTCAATGGCTATCGAAATACCCTGTATACCTACATTCACATAGTTGTGTCACTGACGTTGATGTTAAATTTTGTTAAAATATGCGATCGTATATGTGGCGCTAGGGATACCTTCTTTCGTCCAATGCTTGGCGTATAAAAAATCTATGTGATACATTTGTTCCATATCGGTTAATTATTTGTTGAGTGTAAAAATTGTTAATTTATGCATTTGTATGTATACGATTGAGCCGATTCAAATGTCGGGAATCTTTAGTATACTTGGTATGTAGGGTATGTGTAAAATAAACAGTATTTCATAATATTTTGTTTTGATTTACAACATGTTAAGTATGGGCACAGCAATTCAACTTTTCCTTTTTGATCGAAAGAATTGAAATAATTTTTTTAGTACAAATGGTGCCTTTTTTAGGCTCTAGTGCGAGAAGTGGCTCATTTTACGTCAGGTCCAAAACTTAGGAGGCTCCATCTGTACTAAAAAACGTCGTACGAGACACGTGCAAAAAGGAAACTCTTTAACTCGTGTCGATTTAAAACATCGCCACTCGTTTCGGATTTCCTGTTTTTCGCACTTGTGTCGTAATGTACTAATGCCTACCAAACCTGCCAGGAAAGCACCTAAAGGGTAAATAATAAAACAAACACGCAAATCCAAAGCTTTTATTTTTATTTACAATATAATATGAAAGTAAACAAAATGTAACGTACCAAAAACGAGACATTCAACAACGATCGCCGGTCGCAGCCAGCGTGGCACGCTCCGTTACATTGAATTGCAAAATACGATCTTACATTGTGATATTAAAAATCGGCCACAGAGGATTGACAGAGTAACAACTTCATACTACCGCGGCATTTACATGGCGGCCCTGCCCTTGTCACTAGTTGGCAGTGTGGGCAGTTTTTGCTCTGTCAATCGGTGGCCTTACGATACGAGGCAATCCACAGCAAAATCGACCATACAAACACTTCGTAAGGCTGCAAATTGCCCAATAGCATTGCAAGTTACAAAAGCTATAACTACACCTAAAATTTAATCATACATTTGTTTGTGGTGTGGTGATGTTACTATACTAAATCGCTTGTGATATGGTGCCTACGCGATACACCTTTACATACATGGCAGTACAAGAGCGGACAAGCTAATCGTCTAAAAACAAAACGGTAGCACCATTTGTAAAAAAATATAATCTTTCAAACAACAGACGGCTATGCGGCCATCCGTTCACGTAGGTACTATATGTATATCTGTTCTAACATTACATAGTAAAACTTACGATTAACCTTATAAAAACCACTATTACGCCGGTACAGGAACATTTTATGCAAAAAACATTATTTAACTTGCAATGGGACTAGTATAGACTTCATAAACTTTACTCCTTGTCATGACGTCACTACACGGAGCACGGTAAATGTGTATCCACATTATATATACGTGTATAAGGCCGCATTCACACTAGTATTCGATGTCAAAAATACAAATCTCACCAATGTAAATGAAGCCTAAAGCTCCTTTTAGAATATGCTAAACTCCATTTTACTTTTTCAAAATTTGTAAACCTGTTTTGTGACCTTGCAGTTATTGCGAACTGAATATACTTTTGTGCTTGTAACATGTTGTATAAAATTGTGTATATAATCTAATATAATATATATTAATGTATATCGGCATATTTTAAAAGGAGATTGCTTACGTCATCGTTATGTACAGTTAAGATTATACTAATGCTACCCATCTATCCTTACATCTAGTTTAAACTCAACACAACTTACGCTAAGTGGAATAAAAGTGTATATATATAATAATGATAATGTTCTAACCATGGTTCTAAATTGCGAGGTGGCTAGCTATCTGCGTATTGCCTTAACTATGTAAACTATTTTATAGCCGGGGGCAGTGTGATTCCGTCTCTAAGAGAATATTTCTCCAAGTTGACTATAAGAACAGCCAAGCTGTATAAAGTTGCCGAAATGTTTCATACCAAAAAGAGCGATGAATATTTGATATTCTCAACCGAAATTATGACAAATTTAGATTTTCTAGATGCGACAATAATTTTACTATCTCTCGCTAGTCAATTTAGGTACACAAAAAATTAAATTACTTTTTTTTACACTGCCTAAGAAAATAACTGCCTCATACTGAGATACGCAGTTGGATTCCCAATGACGGTAAATTTTCGCGTCCTTGCTAGGGCATTATTTTAATTAAGATTAATTCAGGTGCCTTTACGGTATCATATACCTATTTACTAAACCATATTTAGCGCTTAAGGACTGAGCGTTGAACTAATTTAAACAGTGGCAACCTTACGTCCAACAATTTGATCCTAAATCATAGTGAAGTTACTAACTTATCTGTAATTTGTTCCACAAATTAATTTTGCTAAAAGATTAACCTCATTTTGAGGCTATAAAAAGTTAAAAAAGATTCTGTTATCCAGATATTCAAAAGAAATAACAAATTTAACTATTAACACATTTTTATGATAAGAATAAGTAGAAAACAGATTTTTCGACAGAGTAGGTAGACCTATCGTTTTTCGAAAATACTAGCGTAATGGACAACAAGCATTTTGATGCAAACCTTAAATAACAACACGATCCCCCGGCTAGATATTCGTATACAAAAACAAAAGGCTCGTAGTGTTGTTCAAACCGAGAACACAAACTTCCCTAATTTAAAAATGGCTACGCCAAATTGTACTAAATTACGTCAGGCAAAACCCGAATGCTGTATAATGTATATGCACATATTATAAATTAAAAATCGATTCAATAATCCTTGAATGTGATACTCAATATGTATAATAACTCCCCCGTAGCTTGATCAGTTAAAAATTGAAATCATTCTAATTTATTGAACACATGAAGCTGATACTTCACTACATAGTATAAAACTAAGAAATGGATTTTGAAGTATTCTTTTTAAAATAGATAAACTAATTCAATAGGAAGGTTTTAGTATCAGTTAGACATAGACAGACTAGTAAAAGTCAAATATTAACACTAGGTACAAGAAAAGCATATAAAGGAAAGGTAATTCTATTATTCTGAGCGAAGCTACTAGAGATTTATTACTCACACGACTTTGATTTCGATAAAGCACGAATTTACGAATTGCTGAAAAATTAAAAGGTAGGTTCATGCGATTTAAAGCTTCGAGTACATTCTATGGCGAACCACCATAATAGCGCATGTTAAACGATAATCTTATGGTTTCAAAGCTTTATTTTGTGGTTCCGTTGTTCACAACTAGGTCGAGTATGTATTTCCCACATTGTTTTTTTAACCCTTTTCGTGATAATGACGCTACAAAATACACACATAAAAGTACCGTGCTTTTGGATTTTTAGCTCAATCAGACGCAAGCGGGGTTTGAACTCTCGACTTCTTATTGTGAAGAAAAGGGTTAACTGTGAAATCGTTTTATTACGACCTGATTGTGATTACTGAAAGGCCTCGCTAATTATGGCTATGCAATGCTGTTTGTACTTTTAATTAAAATAGCGAGTTATTCAAATCCAAAAACTAGTAACAGGTAATCATGGTACAATTTTTGGTTACCAGCTCGACCTAGTTTATATAAACCATACGGCATAAAATCAGTTTAAACATTAAAAATTTGGTGTTATTTCAGTCAGGCAATTGTATACAGGTCCCATTACTTCTTATTCAATAAGTTTTCTTTAGAGCGTAACGAAAAGCGTATAGACGAACCCCTCTTATTCACACATGTCACCTAAATTAGCAAGCCAAAAGTATCGTTCGTCCCTTTCAATCTTATCAATATGTATATAAGATCGAAAGGGATAAACGATACTTATCGACTTGCCATGTTGAGTTAGGAGACGTCTATGACTAAGAGGAAAAATATTAGGTTTCAAAGGAATATCAGTACTATGTTGATAAGTCGCTATTATACTTGTGGAAGACGTCAACAGCACTCTCTTATTTCATACACGACACTTCGCATATAAAAAATAAAAAAGTGTTGACGTAAAGTTGAACACAAATGAGACTAGTCTGATTGTTTATCGGTATGCGTTATACATGCGTCACCATACACACTGTTGTATGAATGATGTTTAAAGTTTAAACAAGCCAGATTTCATGCAAAGTTCCTTAGGGTGGCAAAGAAGCATACGGGTAAGCATACCTGATGGTAATCAGCTACCGTAGCCTAGACCTCTGCAACAGGTGTCATATGCCGTTTACCGATCATTTAAAATAGAAGGATTCACATGGACGAGGCGAATAGGTTCCATGGATCCTCTGCCAGTGACATACTGTTATAGTAAAAAATGAGACAAATATATTTCTAAAACGCGTGCGACAAGGTCGCAAGTGTGGAGAGCCCTTTATATACTTACTATTTAAATTGCACTTACACGTACGAACAAGATACTGGAACTATTGTTTTTGTATAACGACCACTTAATCTATTTACAGCGCGTATAATACAATAACGAAAATTAAACATTTTCGGACAAATAAAATAGTGATGTCGACTCTATGGTGTTAAGAGGCCAATTGTAAATAAAATTAAAACCTTAGCTCTCTAGAGCAAAATAATACATTGGTAAATTGTAGTGGTAACTACCATTTTAACATTATAATTATTAAAATACCATTTCATTAAGTGAGATACTAGCGGATAAAACAATAAGATAAAATGAACAACAAAAGGAACAATCGGTGGTTAAAAAAATGCATAAAATAGTTTCGTTCTCATGCAAATCCATTAAGCGTTAACTAATTGTATTTTTGTACTCATTTAGGCACAAAATTATTAGCTGGGCGTTTATAGTGGACGCCATTTTGCTTGAAAACGATAATATTGAGAATAAACAATGAACACATGGACCGGAGGTCACAGAGCCGACACACAATAATTAACAAGTAAAAGTAAGATATCCATGCACTTCAAATTATACTATAATGTTACGAGATATTGATATGTGTCAACCATTTTTGTATCACATATGTCATTATAAACTTCTATGGACCATACTCATAATCTCTTAACGATTTTATGTTTCAAGTATCATAAATGATACTCGACAATAGACACATGTTTTCTTATTACTAGGAATAGCCATAGCTACGCCTTTTAGTACTTATAATGAGAGTTAATTATGTTAAGACACCAAAAAATGTGACGATGCCTTAGGCTATACCTTTTTGACCGCCGTTCATCTATCGTGCCCGTGTAGCCACAAACAGCAAATGACTGAATGCAGATCAGAACTTGTATTTATGTGGAACGAATGTTTACAGTACAAAAACCCAATCAGGCCTTTGTCGTATTTATCAGTCTCAAGTGAGGTTAGATGATCGTTTGACATATATGACGGTCAAAAGGTTAAATTGCGTCTGGCGATCCCTATCAATATTTCGTAACACGTCGCAATCGCAGTTTGTAAAGCCTTAAACGAAATTTCATCGAAAATATGTAACAACTCGAAATAAAAATAAATACCACTCGTAACAAAAAAATAAGCGATCTACCTGTTTTAAAAATCTCAAACGCTGATGAAATATATATATATATTCACAATATAATTTGGGCGTGAACACTGAACAGATACTTTATTGAACACATCGTTTACGTACATAGAGTCTGAGCCTGCTTTAGAATATTGAGCAATGCTAGGAAGAAATACAAAACAATGAATACAAGCAATGTTGTCGATCGAATCTTATTTAGAACCGGCGACCATGGGCCTATTGCTTTACAAATTACAACTAATAATACAAGCGGAAGTCTCTTTCTAGTAAGAGAGATAGAAAAAGAGTCTCTGCTTGTAATATTAATTGTAATTTCTTACGCAATAGGCCCCGTGTAATAAACATGGAGATCTAACGCGAGCTCAAAAATTCCCCCATAAACATTAAACAATTGCGCAATTGAGCTGAGAGAGCTGAGGACATAGCGCTTTTCTTAACACCGCGCATCGCATATTATTATGTCGGCGCAACATTTTTGACAAATGCAAATAGATTATAGCCGTCAACACTTTCATGGATCAATCACAACTTTTGCTATACAGTGTGTAAATCTAATACGGGCGATCAATTAAACCAGGCATGGGATTCATTAGTGTAATCATGGATTAAAAGGTTTTTTTTTTAAAGTTACTCTTAATTATGACCCCACAGAATTTTTTTAAGATTATCGGAGCAGCAATGTAGCTACGAACATTTATTATTGTTGATATGGCAGTTATGTCATCTGCTTTTGAAATTAGCTGTCAACGAGCATTTAACTCGCGTATGTTGCTCTACATTGCGCGTCGAATTATTTTGTATGGAAAATTTTGTTGCTCTAATTTTAAGTATAAGTTATTTGATTGTACTTATTATGTCATAAACTAACAGCCGTTAAGAGCTTCGCCCGTATTAGACTTACACCCTGTATAGGTTTACTAATGTTTGGCAAATAATTTTTCCCAAAGTATCACATCGCAAACTATTTTTCCCAAATTTTCATTTGGCAAAAATTCAATTGTCAAAACTACTTATCGCAATTTTACAATTAGCAAACCTTTTTGTTGGCAAGCGATTGTTTAGCAAAGAATTACTTGGTCGTTTTTATTTTCCCAAAATATTTTTTGGCAAATGCATCGTTTAGCGTAACATACTAATCCCAAAATATTGTATGGCATAAGATTTATACCGCATATACAATATTACATCGCAACCAATTTTTCGCATAAAGTCATTTCGCCGAAAGATCATATTCCAATTGAATCTTATGAAATCGTTTTATTTCCCAAGTAAATGGTTGGAAATTCTATCTTTGGGCTTGGTTTTTAATTGGAACTTTTTATAATGCATATTTTCATGTAGTTGATGGTTTAGCTGGCATTTAGTAACTTAATAATTACCAATGTTTTTGGGTATAGTTTGAGGCGAATTTTATATAGGTATGTTTATGTTTTTTTAATAAAAGCTCACACGGGGTTTTACATTATGTTGATAAACAATTAAAAGTCGGGTTCTAAACAGTAATTTAGATGAAACTGATGAGGGAACGCAATGCCGAGGGAATAACAAAAGAGTCGGTTCTGGCACTCGCCGGCCGCTGCCGCGGCACGCTCGCTTCGCTCGCTCGGCTCGTGCGCTGTATGGTCGCAGTTTCACCTAACACTCCTCCTCGCTTCGCTCGTCGTCGTACCTAACGGTGGCTCTGGGATAGTTTTTTTATGAAAATGAAAATAAAAATATAGTTTTTTTATCCGTGGCTATGTGTGATGTGTGCCTTCTTAGTACCTACCAATAAAAAATATGAATAGTGATCTTTATGATGGATTTTATTTTCTCACTTCATTCATTATGATACCAAATATTCATGAAATACGTTTTTTGTTCCAGGCAAGTTCAAGTTAAGGGTTGTGCAAAAAAGTACGAAATTCCTGTATAGACCTACGAACTTTAAAATAATATTACCTATCATTTGCCAGGCTTTTGCTATAAGTAGAACTTGCGAAGTATCAAATTTGGGAAATTTTTTTTTTGGATTTTAACTTATGACAAAATAAAACATTTGCTTAATAAGCATTTGCTTAATAAAATCTTGACGAAGTGAAACTTTGCAAAATAATAATTTGACCAAATGAATAAAATGAGAAATGAAACTTTGCTAAAGATTTGTTTGGGAAATGAGACTATTGCGATAAGTTATTTGGGAAGTCATATTTGGGAAACATAATTTGCCAAATGGCAGTACACCCCCTGTATAGCATAATAAGTATATATAGAAATTTATCAACGTGACGAATTGAAATGGGGGACCGTTAGGACCGTTTTTGAAAGGCAAATACTAAATTGCGTGCAGATTCCATGTTTTACTTGGTCGTTTAGAACGCTAATAATATATCAAAGTCATTCGTCATATTTTACTCGTAAAAAGCTGTTAAAGCTTAATTTGATGACACATTCTGTAATGAGGGTTTTCTCGAAAACGTATGCCACTAGTTGGCGCCACTTAGCCGTAAGGTCCCGCTAAGAAACACAATTATCTAGCCCCAAAAAAAAAACGAACGAGAAGGTATTTTTATTTTTTTATATAATTTTATTACACAACAAGTTTCTGGACCTGACGCCGTAGTGCTGCCGCCCTGGTGAATGTCATTTCAGAAAACCCTCATTAAGTACAATAAACTGTTATGAAGCAATATATTTCAGTATAAAGCAATCTATGCGGCAAGCTTTATAAAATAAAATAAAACTATGAAAACGGATAAACTCGCGTATATTATGCGGATGTGTCATCCGCAGACCACGAACCCTGTAAAGTGTTCGAAACGTCGGAATGAAGTTAAAATTAGTTAATATACGCGAGTTTATCCGTTTTCATAGTTTTATTTCATGAGTAATCCTCGCGGTAACCGAAGAAAATATTACTTTATAAAATAATTATATACAGCCTAAACCTTTTTAATACGACCGAATGCAAGTATAAAATGAATTGTTGTATGGCGTGGAACGACTGGGTAGACTTCTAAACAAGCTCAGAGTATATTTCATTTATAACTTGACTAAATTTCCTTAACAAGCAATCAACCGTATTTTGAACCACATCGATTTCGTATCTCTAAAATCGATTGTCAGCCTTAAAATCGTTTTTAATAATTTATATTTATTTCGTAACATGATTACTTGTTAATTTATAAAATTGATATCCATTCGTGATTATATGATTGAAATTGTATAAAAGGTTTAACAAGATAATTATTTCTCAAGCTAGGTAAGATTAATATACAAAAATCATTTTATTTCCTTGCAACATTTTTCATAGCTCACAATTTAACCTTTTGACCGCTAAGTATCATAATTATATGATACATTATCTATAAAATCTGCAAAATTATAAATAAAATACGTCAGTATAATCAGGAATGGATCAAAATAGCCAAGTACAGGCTAACAACAAACAGTAACAGTGTAGAAATAACTCCATTATTTTAGTGGTGTGGTAAAAATTGCACAATACTCTAGTCAACAGAGTTCTAAGAACACAATAGGTAGTATATCGTAGGGAACTTAAACTGAGTGTGCTACTTTAGGCCTCCGTCACAACCCTGGCACAGGGGCCGAAGGCCTACCTCGACAATCGAAACGTTGCCTCCCTGTCACACTTACGTACGAGTTTACAAGTGTGAGAGAGCAACCTGTCCATCGTGGTTAGCGTAGGCCCTCTGACCTCAGAATAAGGTCAGGTAGATGCGATTTTTTTACAGAACTCACTTTTTGTTCATTTCAACTCAGAAGTAAAGCAAACTAGCAATGGAAGAACTTACTATTAGGGTATCTTGTCGGATTCTAATAAAAACTTAAAAAGCAAGTTCTTGTAAAAAAAAGTATAAAATATTGAAATCGCTTGGAAATACCCTATGTAAATTTATAGGGTCCGCTGTACAACAATATTGATAGCGAAGTTTTCAATCTTAGGAGTAGGTTGAATTTACTACTTGAAATTCAACTCTACTTCTAGTAAATATTATATTTATTTGCATGCAGAAAATTATCAGATTATTTATATTTTAAGTTCTGGTCTTTGTCACTGTTGTTACCTGCGCACATTTATTTTATATTTTTATTGCTTTTTGCATTCCGCTATTGTACTAGAAGTAGTAATTTAAATTTATAAATATAGAAGACGCGAATAACTATAAGTACACGTATAGATAAATTATATTAAACGCTACCAGCGACCAGTGAAAAATTAGAACTGATTTACTTCATACAATTTAGCCTTCATCAAATAGGATATACAGAGATGGGATCTACCCAAATCTTATGCCAAAAAAAGTCTAAAAAAGCTTTATATCGACGGCATAAGAGCGAAAAAAACATCGATTGGCACGGATCGGATCATTTGAAGCGGCATAGGATTTAAAGGCATTGAATTCCGAGTCAATTGATTTGGAGTTATACGGCATATAGCTGATTCACGTATCGTCGGGAATAGTGCAATACCGCGCAACTACCAAAGCAAATAGAGTTCAAATATCAAACAATTGACAATCAAATTGACCCTAATTGAATTTGTTAGTTACGCGGTATTGCACTATACCCGACGATATTACTAACCAGCAAAATCTTGTATTGAGATTACCAGTCTGTATTATTCACTTGTCGCTGGTATTACATTGTAACATGTACGACGATGAGTTAATATAGAAATATTTCTTTAGTTTTCAGCGAAATTAATGTTACATAATTATCATAGTTCCTAAAATATCTCTTCCGCTTAATTGTATACACGCATTCAACTTTGACGACAATAATACAAGTGTACCGTTTATTTAATAATATTAATAACAAAATATACTTAATAGTATCAGAAGCCAAGAGACGCGATCCGAAACTTGGGCATTTTCGCGAGAAGAGATCCAAAAAAAATTTTTTTTAAGGTAGGTAAATTTAATGTTTTTCCTACTCAGAATAACGAGTTCTTTCAATCTAGGAGAAAAAAAATACAAGAAAAAAATGGTCCCACATTTTTCATACATTTTACATGCTCTCCACTTTGTAACCGCTGTACAAAGTGTTTGAAAAACGGTTACGTAATAGAAACAAAAAGTTGGGACACTTTTTTTCTTCTAGTAGGATCGAAAGAGCTCGTGATTCTGAGCAGGAAAAACATAAAATTTACCTGTTTCAGAAAAATAAGTTTTTGGATCTCTTCTCGCGAAAATGCCCACTTGAAAAATAAAAAATAAATGTGAATACATTTCCTTACTGTACACAGTATTGAAAAAAGTAGGACACTGTCATAGAATTTACATACAACATGCAATATGTATGCTTATATTTCTAATGAAGCCTACTTTTCTCTTTTTACTGTTTCTAGCCACGTTCTTGTAACGGGAGAGAAAACTTCACGGCATAATAGCTATTAATCCAACATCTTAGAGGTCAAATTCGCGTTTCATACTTCCCTCGAAATTATTCTGTTATTCAAACATCGATTCCTGATACCAACTTACATTAACAAACAGTCTCTCTTAATGGGCGAACTATGTAAGGACAACTTCATACATATCGTATTATTATACATCTAGCATAATAGTACATTTCGATGCAAGTGCAAAAAATTTATTTACACCCGAGTTAAAATGAAGTTTTTACACGTGTATCGAACGACTTTTTTCATGACAAGTGCCTTAAAAAGAGAAATTAATGCACGCGAAGCGTGCGCAAAGTTTACTTTTCCGCACTAGTTAGGAAAAATGCTTTTCTTCCCGGCTTCGTTAGTATTTTGAAAAAATCTCGTATTTCACAACGCTATAGAACTGAAACACTTTGGACTTTGAAACCAACACACAGGTGCTACTTTTTTCTTAAAGTTGACGGTACAGTCAACAAAAAATGTGGTCTAGCACTTTATGGCTTGATTATTGAAAAGTAGCACACAACATTTTTTGTACATTGTACAAAATATAAGCTTTTTTGAAAGTAGTATCTTGCAATTTTGATTTAGAATTCAATTAGTTGCATTTGTGTCGCTGATTTCTGAATGAATTTACGAGTACATAAAGTATTACATATTATAATTGTATACAGTTAGTCCTTTATAGTACCACCCGCAATCCATTATCAAAACATTTATCGACAATCTTAATACAATATAACGACAGCTATTCATCGACTTTAAATATCGACACATATATGCGTTCGACATCTATACATGTACGCACACTACAATCTTCATCATTGAAGCAATAGATGGCGTTTGCGAGCTACTGAACTGACCTACTACCGCGAAAATCGAAATTCGTAAATTTCGAAGATTTTTCTCTGACACTCCAACGAAGGCATCATTAGAGTCAGAGGGACAAATTCTCGAAATTTGCGCATTTCGAAGTTCGCGGTAGAGCCGCTATTTGGTTGCCGCCATCCCTTTAAGACGTTATACCCGTTCTTGTCACTCTACAGCATTTATCACTAGTGTGAGTAGGTTAGCTGTCGATAGGAGTCTCATCCCGTTAGACGTTATACCTGTTCCTGTCACACTACCGCATTTAACACAAGTGTGAGTAGATTAGCTGTCGATAGGAGAGCTTGTAGCGTGATCGCACCGTTGCTTCCGTTTTAACTAGTTTGACTATGTATAGGTACGCACTTTATACCTGTCCTTTTCGCATTATTCCACTGATCAGTAGAGTGAGCAGGATAGTTGTCGGCAGGTTTTCTGAAAGAAGATATCGACGCGATTAGTACTTTACTCTCATCATCATCATCATCATCAGCCTATGATAGTCCACTGCTGGACATAGGCCTCTCCTATTAACTGTGCGTATAAACGCATTAGGAGGTAAATGCCCATAATCGCCACGCTGGGCAAGCGGATTGGCGATCACAGTAATGTGTATTATGATGACGCTGCTGCCCATCATCAATCTCATAATGGTCAGTGACACTTCAATCCCTTATGACACCCGCAGGAGGAGTTGGGGTGGTGACAAATGTATTCTTACTGCCGTCACCACTTTACGCTAGTACTCTAATTCAGGGCACGTTATAGTTACCGCTAGCGATAAAAATGGCGAAAGTCCCATGTTGTTCCTTTCGAAAGATTCGAATCTTCCAAAAAACAAAACTGAAGTTTGTCTGCCTTTGACGTAAATAGAATAGACTTCACGTTCACGTAATATAGACCATAGATTAATGATTCTAATTTGTAAATATTTTGTCATAATTGATAATTTCAACCTCTTTAGCTAACTGATAATTTAATATCGTCGGTTGACAAGCAAAACTTACTAAGTAACAAATACCTTGAAATAAAGGTCGTATCTCAGTTCTGATTCAATAATGATATAAGAATTTGTGAACAGTTTTGACAGTTTTTATAGTGAGTTTTGCTTGTTAGCCGACGATATAATAATGCGAAAAATATGTTATAACGTATTTTAAACGTAAAAAACTGAAAGATGCAAAAGATTCAATCGAAGATCCGTAACGAAAGATACTGTATTTTATTGAAAAATATAGGGGTCTTTGAAAGATACATGTATCTTTCGTGTAATATTCATCGCTAGTCATCGATCCACTTTCTGTTAGTTAGAGTGCGTTGTATCAGAATATAAAGTCAATTTGAGTATACGTGTTATAGCACTGCCCTAAAATCACTACAATCATAACTAGTGAGTTAATTATTTCTTTATACTATTTGCGTATTTATGCGTGGCGTAACGTCAACTGTAGATTGTAGTGGAATGCACCCTTTGTCGCATTAATATGAAAGAGTGACAGAGATGGAAAACTACGATACGCTACTAAGCGTTAGCGATTGGCAACTTGCCTAAGCATCCTGTCCCTCTCCCGCAGGCGCGCCCGCCGCACGGCAGAGCGTCGATCTATCTCGCGCACGAAGTCGATTTGTGAATAAATCGAGTCGACGCGCCATACCTGTCCCTCTCTGGCAGCCGCGCCGGCCGCACGGCAGAGCGGGCTAGTTGTCGGCGGCTAACTTCTCGCTGCGCACGAAGTCGATCTGTGAATAAGTCGAGTCGACGCGCCATACCTGTCCCTCTCTGGCAGCCGCGCCGGCCGCACGGCAGAGCGGGCTAGTTGTCGGCGGCTAACTTCTCGCTGCGCACGAAGTCGATCTGTGAATAAATCAAGTCGACGCGACATACCTGTCCCTCTCAGTCGCGTTGGCCACACGAGAACGTTGTTATTATAAGGTTAATTTGAGTGTCACGGTGCGGGTTGCTCTCGCATCTCTTTACTAATTAGTCGTTACAGCAGGCTAGTTATTAACAGAAAAAAATCCTTGAATGAAGTCTATCTGTGTATTGGTACGGAGTGGAGCACGATTCAACTGTTCCTTTCCAATTCCGCCCACTTTCCACATACCAGAGCGGGTTATTTGTCAGCAGCGAGCTTTTCACGAAGTCGATCTTTGCCGCGCTCCAAGTCGATCTGTGAATAAGTCGAGTCGACGCGCCATACCTGTCCCTCTCTGGCAGCCGAGCCGGCCGCACGGCAGAGCGGGCTAGTTGTCGGCGGCTAACTTCTCACCGCGCACGAAGTCGATCTGTGAATAAGTCGAGTCGACGCGACATATCTGGCCCTCTCAGCCACGTTGGCCACACGGGAACGTTGTTATTATAAGGTTAATTTGAGTATCACGGTGCGGGTTGCTGGTTGCTCTCGTATCTCTCTACTAATTAGTCGTTATAGCAGGCTTAGTTATTAACAGAAAAAAAATCCTTGAATGAAATCTATCTGTGTACGGAGTGGAGCACGATTCAACTATTCCTTTCCAATTCCGCCTACTTGCCACATCCCAGAGCGCTATTTGTCAGCGGCGAGCTTTTCACGAAGTCGATCTTTGCCGCGCTCCAAGTCGATCTGTGAATAAGTCGAGTCGACGCGCCATACCTGTCCCTCTCCCGCAGCCGCGCCGGCCGCACGGCAGAGCGGGCTAGTTGTCGGCGGCTAACTTCACGCTGCGCACGAAGTCGATCTGTGAATAAGTCGAGTCGACGCGCCATACCTGTCCCTCTCCCGCAGCCGCGCCGGCCGCACGGCAGAGCGGGCTAGTTGTCGGCGGCTAACTTCTCGCTGCGCACGAAGTCGATCTGTGAATAAATCAAGTCGACGCGACATACCTGACCCTCTCAGCCGCGTTGGCCACACGAGAACGTTATTATAAGGTTCATTTGAGTGTTACTGTGCGGGTTGCTGGTTGCTCTAGCATCTCTCTACTAATTAGTCGTTACAGCAGGCTAGTTGTTAACAGAAAAAAAATCCTTGAATGAAATCTGTGTACGGAGTGGAGCACGATTCAACTGTTCCTTTCCAATTCCGCCCACTTTCCACATACCAGAGCGGGATATTTATCAGCGGCGAGCTTCTCACGAAGTCGATCTTTGCCGCGCTCCAAGTCGATCTGTGAATAAGTCGAGTCGACGCGCCATACCTGTCCCTGTCCCGCAGCCGCGGCGGCCGCACGGCAGAGCGGGCTAGTTGTCGGCGGCTAACTTCTCGCTGAGCATGAAGTCGATCTGTGAATAAGTCGAGTCGACGCGGCATACTTGTCCCTCTCAGCAGCGTTGGCCACACGAGAACGTTGTTATTATAAGGTTAATTTGAGTGTTACGGTGCGGTTTGCTGGTTTCTCTCGCATCCCTCTACTAATTAGTCGTTAAAGCAGGCTAGTTATTAACAGCAAATTATGAAGTATATCTGTGTATTGGTACAGGATGGAGCACGAATACAACTGTTCCTTTCCAATTCCGCTCACATTCCACATACCAGAGCGGGCTATTTGTCAGCAGCGAGCTTTTCACGAAGTCGATATTTGCCGCGCTCCAAGTCGATCTGTGAATAAGTCGAGTCGACGCGCCATACCTGTCCCTCTCTGGCAGCCGCGCCGGCCGCACGGCAGAGCGGGCTAGTTGTCGGCGGCTAACTTCTCGCTGCGCACGGAGTCGATTTGTGAATAAGTCAAGTCGACGCGACATACCTGTCCCTCTCAGCCGCGTTGGATACACGAGAACGTTGTTATTATAAGGTTAATTTGAGTGTCACTGTGCGGGTTGCTGGTTGCTTTAGCATCTCTCTAATTAGTCGTTACAGCAGGCTTAGTTATTAACAGAAAAAAAAAACCTTGAATGAAATCTATCTGTGTACGGAGTGGAGCACGATTCAACTGTTCCTTTCCAATTCCGACCACTTTCCACATACCAGAGCGGGCTATTTGTCAGCAGCGAGCTTTTCACGAAGTCGATATTTGCCGCGCTCCAAGTCGATCTTTGAATAAGTCGAGTCGACGCGCCATACCTGTCCCTCTCTGGCAGCCGCGCCGGCCGCACGGCAGAGCGGGCTAGTTGTCGGCGGCTATCTTCTCGCTGAACACGAAGTCGATCTATGAATAAGTCGAGTCGACGCGACATACCTGGCCCTCTCAGGCGCAAGGTTGATTTGAGTGTCACGGTGCTGGTTGCTCTCCCATCCCTCTACTAATTAGTCGTTAAAGCAGGCTAGTTATTAACAGCAAATTATGAAGTATATATGTGAATTGGTACAGGATGGAGCACGAATACAATTGTTCTTTCCAATTCCGACCACTTTCCACATACCAGAGCGGGCTATTTGTCAGCGGCGAGCTTCTCACGAAGTCGATATTTGCCGCGCTCTAAAGTCGATCTGTGAATAAGTCGAGTCGACGCGCCATACCTGTCTCTCTCTGGCAGCCGCGGCGGCCGCACGGCAGAGCGGGCTAGTTGTCGGCGGCTAACTTCTCGCTGAACATGAAGTCGATCTGTGAATAAGTCAAGTCGACACGACATACCTGTCCCTCTCAGCCACGTTGGCCACACGAGAACGTTGCTATTATAAGGTTGATTTGAGTGTCACTGTGCTGGTTGCTCTCGTATCTCTCTACTAATTAGTCGTTACAGCAGGCTTAGTTATTAACAGAAAAAAAAATCCTTGAATGAAATCTATCTGTGTACGGAGTGGAGCACGATTCAACTGTTTCTTACCAATTCCGCCCACTTTCCACATACCAGAGCGGGATATTTGTCAGCGGCGGGCTTTTCACGAAGTCGATTTTTGCCGCGCTCGAAGTCGATCTTTGAATAAGTCGAGTCGATGCGCCATACCTGTCCCTGTCCCGCAGCCGCGGCGGCCGCACGGCAGAGCGGGCTAGTTGTCGGCGGCTAGCTTCTCGCTGCGCACGAAGTCGATCTGCGAATAAGTCGAGTCGACGCGACATACCTGTCCCTCTCAGCCGCGTTGGTTACACGAGAACGTTGTTATTATAAGGTTAATTTGAGTGTCGCTGTGCTGGTTGCTCTCGTATCTCTCTACTAATTAGTCGTTACAGCAGGCTAGTTATTAACAGAAAAAAAATCCTTGAATGAAATCTATCTGTGTACGGAGTGGAGCACGATTCAACTGTTCCTTTCCGATTCCGCTCACTTGCCACATGCCAGAGCGGGCTATTTGTCAGCAGCGAGCTTTTCACGAAGTCGATATTTGCCGCGCTCCTAAGTCGATCTTTCAATAAGTCGAGTCGACGCGCCATACTTGTCCCTCTCTGGCAGCCGCGGCGGCCGCACGGCAGAGCGGGCTAGTTGTCGGCGGCTAACTTCTCGCTGCGCACGAAGTCGATCTGTGAATAAGTCGAGTCGACGCGACATTCCTGGCCCTCTCAGGCGAAAGGTTGATTTGAGTGTCACGGTGCTGGTTGCTCTCCCATCCCTCTACTAATTAGTCGTTAAAGCAGGCTAGTTATTAACAGCAAATTATGAAGTATATCTGTGTATTGGTACAGGTGGAGCACGAATACAACTGTTCTTTCCAATTCCGCCAACTTGCCACATCCCAGAGCGGGCTATTCGTCAGCAGCGAGCTTTTCACGAAGTCGATTTTTGCCGCGCTCGAAGTCGATCTTTGAATAAGTCGAGTCGACGCGCCATACCTGTCCCTCTCTGGCAGCCGCGGCGGCCGCACGGCAGAGCGGGCTAGTTGTCGGCGGCTAACTTCTCGCTGCGCACGAAGTCGATCTGCGTGTAGGTGCGGGGCGGCGGCGGCGCGGCGGCGGCGCGCGGGTCGAGGTCGAGCGCCGCGTAGTGTAACACGGGCGCTGGTAGTGGGGTGAAGCGGGGTGGGCCGGCGGGGCCCGCCTGAAAAAAAAAAATAGGACATAAAAATAAAAGAGCTACATTTTCTTGAACCTTAGGCACTGGTCTCACCGCAAGCTACTAAACTATGAACTATCGGCTATAAACACGAACAAAAGATACGCACTCGACGACGACTATCAGGGAAATAGTACATTGTGCATCAAGGGAGGTAAGTACGGAATTACTAACGAGAGTGTTAGAAGCCCGACGCCGTCAGGCGGAGGGCTTTTATGACTCGAGTTAGTATTCCGCTTACCGGCCGTGATGCATACAATGTTTTTCATCACACTTGCCGACAAAAAAATGAGTTTTAAGACATAATATTATTAAATGACGTACTGACATATCTATTATTCCCTAGGGAATTTCACTTTTCTATTACTCCCGCTACACACGCAAGCAATGGCGCGCTTAGACAGCAAGTGTGATGAAAATAACATTATTAAATGACGTACTGATATTTATATTACTCCCGCTACGCACGTAAGCAATGGCGCGCTTAGACAGCAAGTGTGATGAAAAATATAATATTCATACCTTCAGAAAACTTTACATAGGTAGCCAATTATAATGTGAATCTTACCTTGACAACAGTAGGGTTGCTATCCCGCTTTTCCGTGTCGACTCGACTGCCCTGTCTGCTCAGAGACACGTATGACGGAGACGACGATAGCTCGGGGCTTCTGAGAACAATACACGTATTCATTAGCCAGCTGATCATCGCTATTAGATATATCGTAGCGTCCGGATATCTGAACACGCCTCTATCGTTATAGCAATAAAGTCGTGATCAGATATTTTTGAACTCTCCGGACGCTACGACGCTCCGGACGCTCCGACGCACTAGCGACGCTCTCAGCACTAAAAAACAGTCACTGTGTCCGAATAAACGGCTAGGAGAGATGATGATGATGATAATAAAGAGTGTAGGTATGGGTAGAGGGCTATGTCCAGCAGTGGACTGAGATAGGTTGATGCCGTTGATAGTGTGATTGTGAACTTACTTCCTCGGACACTCTTCAGAAATCTCCCTCAACGTTGTAAGCGGATGATGTAGTTCCGGAGTTGGCTCCGGCTTGGATTCCGGCTTGGGTTCCGGCTTGGCTGGTTTTTCAGTCTCAACTGTACTGGTTGAGAAGTACATTTCATAAAGATATTAGTGTAGGACACTTACTTCTTCGGACACTCTTCAGAAATCTCCCTCAACGTTGTAAGCGGATGATATAACTCCAGAGTTCGCTCCGGCTTGGATTCCTTAGGTTCCGGCTTGGCTGGTTCTTCAGTTTCAACTGGACAGGTTGAGAAGTACATTTCATGAAGATATTAGTGTAGGACACTTACTTCCTCGGACACTCTTCAGAAATCTCCCTCAATGTTGTAAGCGGATGATGTAGTTCTGGAGTTGGTTCCGGCTTGGGTTCCGGCTTGGCTGGTTCTTCAGTTTCAACTGGACAGGTTGAGAAGTACATTTCATGAAGATATTAGTGTAGGACACTTACTTCCTCGGACACTCTTCAGAAATCTCCCTCAATGTTGTAAGCGGATGATGTAGTTCTGGAGTTGGTTCCGGCTTGGGTTCCGGCTTGGCTGGTTCTTCAGTTTCAACTGGACAGCTTGAGAAGTACATTTCATAAAGATATTAGTGTAGGACACTTACTTCCTCGGACACTCTTCAGAAATCTCCCTTAAGGTACGCGGATGATATAACTCTAGAGTTGGCTCTGGTTTGGATTCCTTAGGTTCTTGCGCTCCGGCTTGGCTGGTTCTTCAGTTTCAACTGGACAGGTTGAGAAGTACATTTCATAAAGATATTAGTGTAGGACACTTACTTCCTCGGACACTCTTCAGAAATCTCCCTCAACGTTGTAAGCGGATGATATAACTCCAGAGTTCGCTCCGGCTTGGATTCCTTAGGTTCCGGCTTGGCTGGTTCTTCAGTTTCAACTGTACAGGTTGAGAAGTATATTTCATAAAGATTATTGTAGGACACTTACTTCCTCGGACACTTCAGAAATCTCCCTCAACGTTGTAAGCGGATGATGTAGTTCTGGAGTTGACTCCGGCTTGGCTGGTTCTCCAGTTTCAACTGTATAGGTTGAGAAGTACATTTCATAAAGATATTAGTGTAGGACACTTACTTCCTCGGACACTCTTCAGAAATCTCCCTCAACGTTGTAAGCGGATGATATAACTCCAGAGTTCGCTCTTGCTTGGATTCCATAGGTTCCGGCTTGGCTGGTTCTTCAGTTTCAACTGGACAGGTTGAGAAGTACATTTCATAAAGATATTAGTGTAGGACACTTACTTCCTCGGACACTCTTCAGAAATCTCCCTCAACGTTGTAAGCGGATGATATAACTCCAGAGTTCGCTCTGGCTTGGATTTCTTAGGTTCCAGCTTAGCTGGTTCTTCAGTTTCAACTGTACAGGTTGAGAAGTATATTTCATAAAGATATTAGTGTAGGACACTTACTTCCTCGGACACTCTTCAGAAATCTCCCTCAACGTTGTAAGCGGATGATGTAATTCCAGAGTTGGCTCCGGCTTGGATTCCTTAGGTTCCGGCTTGGCTGGTTCTTCAGTCTCAACTGTACAGGTTGAGAAGTACATTTCATAAAGATATTAGTGTCGGACACTTACTTCCTCGGACACTCTTCAGAAATCTCCCTCAACGTTGTAAGCGGATGGTGTAGTTCCGGAGTTGACTCCGGCATGGATTCCGGCTTCGGTTCCGGCTTGGGGTCCGGCTTGGCTGGTTCTTCAGTTTCAACTGGACAGCTTAAGAAGTACATTTCATAAAGATATTAGTGTAGGACACTTACTTCCTTGGACACTCTTGAGAAATCTCCCTTAAGGTAAGCGGATGATATAACTCCAGAGTTCGCTCTTGCTTGGATTCCATAGGTTCCGGCTTGGCTGGTTCTTCAGTTTCAACTGGACAGGTTGAGAAGTACATTTCATAAAGATATTAGTGTAGGACACTTACTTCCTCGGACACTTCAGAAATCTCCCTCAAGGTTGTAAGCGGATGATATAACTCCAGAGTTCGCTCTGGTTTGGATTCCTTAGGTTCCGGCTTGGCTGGTTCTTCAGTTTCAACTGGACAGGTTGAGAAGTACATTTCACAAAGATATTAGTGTAGGACACTTACTTCCTCGGACACTCTTCAGAAATCTCCCTCAACGTTGTAAGCGTATGATGCAGTTCCAGAGTTGGCTCCGGCTTGGATTCCTTAGGTTCCGGCTTGGCTGGTTCTTCAGTTTCAACTGACAGGTTGAGAAGTACATTTCATAAAGATATTAGTGTAGGACACTTACTTCCTCGGACACTCTTCAGAAATCTCCCTCAATGTTGTAAGCGGATGATGTAGTTCCGGAGTTGGCTCCGGCTTGGATTCCAGCTTTGGTTCCGGCTTGGATTCCGGCTTGGCAGGTTCTTCAGTTTCAGCGGGAGACTCCAGGGTGAGAGGGAAGAGGGTATCCGTGAGTAAGGACCGCGTTTGAGGAGAGGACGCTAGCGCTGGCGGTCGAAGGGGCGTCCTGAAAATAAAATAAAATAAATAACCTGGGACATCTTACAAAAATCGACCTAATCCCACGGTAAGCTCTTTAAGGCTGTGATGTGGATACCAATGGATACCAAGGAACTAATATTAGTGATAAATAAATACACAAATAATGCCGTCGATGGGATTCGAACCCGAAATCTCCAGCTTCGTACTTCGTAGGCAAGGTCATTACCAACTACGCTACGGAGGCTGACAAAATAGACGCAGTTTACTGCGCATTCTAAATAGATACTGATTATTACACCACCGACCGCTGACCGAATGGTAACGGCTATAAGAATACATTTTGTCATCAAATCAACTCTTTCCGTGGATGTCGTAAGAGTTTACCAAGTGCTTCAAATAACCAATCTTTTATTGAAGATTAATGAGCAGCATAATTGTAGCACTGCGATCGCCGATCCGCTTGTGTCACTGGCCGGAAAGTAGGTGCGATATCGATGATATGTTCATTCAGTGCATCGTGTGGCAACATAATCCGAATGGTGTTGTTTTTGGTGGTGGTGGTAGGTTCATTTCGACATAGCCGTCTGACGTGGCGGCAGGGGGTCGGGGGTTGCTGAAGCCGGGGCGGGGGGTCAGGGGTCGGGGGTCGGGGGTCGCACCTGGAGCCGAGGCTCATCTCGACGTAGCCGTCCGGGGTGGTGGCCACGCGGGGCGGGGGAGCGCCGGGCCGCATCTCCACGTAGCCGGCGCTGTCCTCGTCGCGGGTGTGGGGGGTCAGGGGTCGGGGGTCGGGGGTCGCACCTGGAGCCGAGGCTCATCTCGACGTAGCCGTCCGGGGTGGTGGCCACGCGGGGCGGGGGAGCGCCGGGCCGCATCTCCACGTAGCCGGCGCTGTCCTCGTCGCGGGTGTGGGGGGTCAGGGGTCGGGGGTCGGGGGTCGCACCTGGAGCCGAGGCTCATCTCGACGTAGCCGTCCGGGGTGGTGGCCACGCGGGGCGGGGGAGCGCCGGGCCGCATCTCCACGTAGCCGGCGCTGTCCTCGTCGCGGGTGTGGGGGGTCAGGGGTCGGGGGTCGGGGGGTCGCACCTGGAGCCGAGGCTCATCTCGACGTAGCCGTCCGGGGTGGTGGCCACGCGGGGCGGGGGAGCGCCGGGCCGCATCTCCACGTAGCCGGCGCTGTCCTCGTCAAGGGTGTGGGGGGTCAGGGGTCGGGGGTCGGGGGTCGCACCTGGAGCCTCGTCTCATCTCGACGTAGCCGTCCGGGGTGGTGGCCACGCGGGGCGGGGGAGCGCCGGGCCGCATCTCCACGTAGCCGGCGCTGTCCTCGTCAAGGGTGTGGGGGGTCAGGGGTCGGGGGTCGGGGGTCGCACCTGGAGCCTCGTCTCATCTCGACGTAGCCGTCCGGGGTGGTGGCCACGCGGGGCGGGGGAGCGCCGGGCCGCATCTCCACGTAGCCGGCGCTGTCCTCGTCGCGGGTGTGGGGGGTCAGGGGTCGGGGGTCGGGGGTCGCACCTGGAGCCGAGGCTCATCTCGACGTAGCCGTCCGGGGTGGTGGCCACGCGGGGCGGGGGAGCGCCGGGCCGCATCTCCACGTAGCCGGCGCTGTCCTCGTCAAGGGTGTGGGGGGTCAGGGGTCGGGGGTCGGGGGTCGCACCTGGAGCCGAGGCTCATCTCGACGTAGCCGTCCGGGGTGGTGGCCACGCGGGGCGGGGGAGCGCCGGGCCGCATCTCCACGTAGCCGGCGCTGTCCTCGTCAAGGGTGTGGGGGGTCAGGGGTCGGGGGTCGGGGGTCGCACCTGGAGCCGAGGCTCATCTCGACGTAGCCGTCCGGGGTGGTGGCCACGCGGGGCGGGGGAGCGCCGGGCCGCATCTCCACGTAGCCGGCGCTGTCCTCGTCAAGGGTGTGGGGGGTCAGGGGTCGGGGGTCGGGGGTCGCACCTGGAGCCGAGGCTCATCTCGACGTAGCCGTCCGGGGTGGTGGCCACGCGGGGCGGGGGAGCGCCGGGCCGCATCTCCACGTAGCCGGCGCTGTCCTCGTCGAGGGTGTGGGGGCGGCGCATGAAGCCCGCCGCTGGAGGGGTTCGGGATACTATCACCTGGGATGAGGATAAGAAAATAATATTATTCTCAGAAGCATCTAACAATATAAAAGAAATTCTGTCTCAAACGATAGAAAAGAAATTCTGTCTCCTCAAACTGTATAAAAGAAATTCTGTCTCCTCAAACTGTACAAAAGAAATTCTGTCTCCTCAAAAAATACAAAAGAAATTCTGCCTCCTCAAATAATATAAAAGAAATGATGTCTCCTCAAAAGATATAAAAGAAATTCTGTCCCCTCAAACGATATAAAAGAAATGATGTCTCCTCAAAAGATATAAAAGAAAATCTGTCCCCTCAAACGATATAAAAGAAATGTCTCCTCAAAAGATATTAAAGAAATTCTGTCCCCTCAAACGATATAAAAGAAATGATGTCTCCTCAAAAGATATAAAAGAAATTCTGTCCCCTCAAACGATATAAAAGCCTCAAAAGATATAGAAGAAACTCTGTCTCCTCAAACGAATCAAAAGAAATTCTGTCTCCTCAAACGATGCAAAAGAATTAAGAAATTCTGTCTTCTCAAACAATACAAAATAAATTCTGTAAACAGCCTTATTCCTAGAGCACTAACCGTGGGTTCTGGCTGGGAGAAGTCCAGTTCCATAAGGTCGTCTGCTGACGTGCGTGGGAGTAAAGGTGCGGACGAAGACGCGCTAGCGAAGAAGGGTAGCTTTGTGAGTACTTTCGTCATTCATCAAAATCGAATCAGCTGTGATTCTAGACAGCTAGTTGTCGTGAAGGCTGACATGAGTGTGAATGGGCTTACAGTAGAAGATGCCCAGGATCGCGCAAAGTGGAGGAAATGTAGCAGGAAAGCGGACCCTGACAAAGGCCGGGATAACGCTAGGTAGAAGAAGAATCAGCCCTGATTCTGATTCGAATGAGCCCAAGCTAGTCCAGATATAGAAAAATCCGCTTTTCAAGTATTTGTTTTACTCAAAAACAACCTAAAACTTTAGAGTTATTCTCTTGTCAGTGGACTTCCAGCCCTATCTTTCCTTCGCTTAGTTCATGTAGCTTCTTCTTGCCTCTACCTTCTATCTTGCCCTTAAGGATGGTTCAAATTCAAATACTTTAACTTAAACACATGTCAAGAAAATAAAAGTGGTTTTGAAGAAGTGGTCATGTCGAATATACAAATCTTTCCACGTCTCGCGTCGATGGACCCTAACCTAAATCTGCCTCCTTGCGTCGTAATCCTCATTGCTGAGGGTCGTGAAGTCCCGTGATATGAGCTTCTGTCTTACCGAATCCCGCCATCTGTGCCTATTCTTGGCATCGTGTAGCTGGGTACTCAACGCAGAACGGACGTGATCTGTACTATTGGGCTGCGGCCTGCCTAACCTGAGTTTAAATCTAGACAGCCTTATTCCTAAAGCACTAACCGTGGGTTCTGGCTGAGAGAAGTCCAGCTCCATAAGGTCGTCTGCTGACGTGCGTGGGAGTAAAGGTGCGGACGAAGACGCGCGGGTAGCTTTGTGAGTACTTTCGTTATTAATCAAGATCGAATCAGCTGTGATTCTAGACAGCTAGTTGTCGTGAAGGCTGACATGAGTGTGACAAGATGCCCAGGATCGCGCAAAGTGGAGGAAATGTAGCAGGAAAGCGGACCCTGACAAAGACCGGGATAACGCTAGGTAGAAGAAGAAGAATCAGCCCTGATTCTGATTCGAATGAGCCCAAGCAAGTCCAGATATGGAAGAATCTGCTTTTCAAGTATTTGTTTTACTCAAAAACAACCTAAAACTTTAGTTATTCTCTTGTCAGTGGACTTCCAGCCCTATCTTTCCTTCGCTTAGTCCATGTAGCTTCGTCTTGCCTCTACCTTCTATCTTGGATAACCCTTAAGGATGGTTCAAATTCAAATACTTTAACTTAAACACATGTCAAGAAAATAAAAGTGGTTTTGAAGAAGTGGACATGTCAAACAAATCTTTCCGCGTCTCGCTTCGATGGACCCCAACCTAAATCTGCCTCCTTGCGTCGTAATCCTCATTGCTGAGGGTTGTGAAGCCCCCGTGATATGAGCTTCTGTCTTACGGAGTCCCGTCATCTGTGCCTATTCTTGGCATCGCGTAGCTGGGTACTCAACGCAGAACGGACTTGATCTGTCCATCTTATTGGGCTGCGGCCTGCCTGATCTGAGTTTAAATCTAGACAGCCGTATTCCTAGAGCACTAACCGTGGGTTCTGGCTGAGAGAAGTCCAGCTCCATAAGGTCGTCTGCTGACGTGCGTGGGAGTAAAGGTGCGGACGAAGACGCGCGGGTAGCTTTGTGAGGGGCGGGGATCACTCTGTTGTTGCGAGCGCCGACACTGAAATAACAACAGTACATTACATCAGAGGCCGGGAAAATGCGGATTTCCGGCCAAGTTTGTATAGGCAACGAGGACGGGAATCCGTTTTCACGCCGAGGCATGTATAGTCTCAAACATACAAAAAAATACAAAAAAAATGACAATGTTGTCGAAATTAAAAAAAGTTACTTTGCAGGCCTAGGCCGGAAAAGTGTTACGAAATTCCATTTGCATCCCAGTGAGTTACTGCGCCCTAAAAGCGATACTTCCGAGTCTATTTTAAGGAATTTAAAGACAATCTCATTGCATGTTTGAGAAAAAACAGTTTACAGGCTGTGGCAAATCGCTATGATAGGTAAGGTATGATGACTAGCAAGTAAAATCTTGGATCACATTTTTTTTAGAACTGTCCAAACTATCGCCACTATGAAGTTTTATATGAAATAGACAAAACTATGATAACAACGTATAAGGTTCAAAGTGCTGAAGATTTGTTCAGAATTTAGAACGTTGTATGTTGTTGCCGTCGAAAAGTACCGTCCAGTTTGTATACTGCCAAAATTGCCTACTTTTTTAAGTTCCGTAAAATACCGCAACTTTGCCAACCTGCCACAAGTTTGCCGGTTTTGGAAAAACTTACTTACGTAGATATTCGACGAATATTCGCGCTGATACCATGGAATCGCTTCAGTCATACATGGATGCTCTGCAGATCTCATGCCTTAGATTTGGCTTAGTAATAAGCATATCCAAGACTCAAGTGCTTAAACAACCAGCCCGTAATTGCGAAGTGGACACTTCCAATCTAAATATAGCAGGGAAATCCCTAACAGAAGTGTCCTCTTTCAAGTATCTTGGAAGCCAGATCAGAAAGGACAACAAATTAGCCTCAGAGATCCCATCTAGGATTGCTAAGGCTGCTTCCACTTTTGGCCGATTAACGCATCGTGTCTGGGGATAGCATGATCTAAAACTGCAGACAAAGATGTCAGTGTACAAAGCCATGGTTCTTCCGATCCTCTTGTATGCCTCGGAAACATGGTGTTTGTACAAAGGCGACATTGGCTTGCTAGAAAAATTTCATCTCCGCTGCCTACGTTCCATTCTGCGCATAACATGGCAAGATCGCGTCCCTAACACCGAAGTACTTCGTCGTTGCAAGATGCCAGGCATGGAGGCGCTTCTGATGGGGGGTCAGCTAAGGTGGTGTGGGCATGTTTGGCGTACATGAGTGATTGCAGACTACCAAAAGCCGTTTTCTACTCCCAGCTCTCAGCTGGTAAACGGAAGCAAGGCGGGCAACTCTTACGTTACAAGGATGTGCTTAAGCGCCACCTAACCGCCTGCAGTATCCCACATGGGAGGAGTTTGCTTCTCAGCGGTCAGAATGGCGTTCTCGTGTTAAAAAGAGCGTAAAAAACTTTGAAGACGCTCGGCTCGTGAATCTCGATGCGAAACGTCAAATACGTAAGTCCCGGCCGAAACCCTCCTATAACTATACTTACAATAGTTTTGGCCAACTCTACTGCCCCACTTGTGACAGAGTTTTTAAAAATAAATTCGGCTTTGCAAGCCACAGCAGAGCCCACGCTCGTAATTAGCCAGGGTCGCCGTTGCCGAGTACGGCATGGATGGCTATATACCTGTAGGCGCGGAGCCGAGTGTCGGGCCGCGGCGCGGGGCGCGAGCCCACGCTGTAGGCGCGAGGCGGGCGCTCGTCGTCCACTATGTGGGACATGGCTGGGTCTAGCTGGTATTCACTGCGAACAAAAACGATTGGATGACATATAGAGAGAATTTTTCACGTTTATAGACATTCAAAACAATTGACAATGGAATTTTATGAACTATGCAAAAGAGAGTAGGATACCTTGTTTTGTAAAATGCTGTCAACAAGTCAAGTCCGTCATAATGTCACTATAATAGTCACGAGATACTCCTGTGTCACTGAGTCATTAATCTATAAATATGTTATATATTTCTTGGTAATTAACAATGTATAAAGTAGACAATTTAAGGGAAGAGTGTTGACTCCCAACACAGGATTTTATTTGCTTACTGTGTGGCCCCATCCCCTGAATCATATAAAATGTATGTGTTGAAATAAATATTTTACGGTACATATTAGTTATAATTTTCCGTCGGTAGCCGCTAGGCTACCAAAACGGTAGTCATCTACCTGTACCTAAACCGAGGGTCTGTAGAAGGCGTCCCACTGCAGACAGAACCGCTAGAGACCGACTAGTCCATGGTCTAAAAACGGCGCCATGGGTAGGGGCCGCGGGATATAGCAGGACCATGGATAGATGGCCATTGGTAGCCGCTACGGTAAGATCATGAGAAGGTAGTCATTACCTAAACTGAGGGTCCGTCGTCCGTCTAGTGTCGCCATTGATAGGTAGCCGTTGGTAGCCACTAGGCCTTCCAAGAAGGTAGTCGTTACCTAAACCGAGGGTCCGTCGTCCGTCTAGTGCCGCCATTGATAAGTAGCCGTTGGTAGCCACTAGACCTTACAAGAAGGTAGTCATTACCTAAACCGAGGGTCCGTAGAAGGCGTCCCGCTGCACACAGAACCGCTAGAAGCCGACACTAGCCCATGGTCTAACGGCGCCATGGGTAGGTAGCCATCGGTAGCCGCGGGGTATTGCAGGACCATAGGTGGGTGACCGTTGGTAGCCGCCAGGCAATGAAAAGGTAGTCATTACCTAAACCGAGGGTCCGTCGTCCGTCTAGTGTCGCCATTGATAGGTAGCCGTTGGTAGTCACTAGGCCTTCCAAGAAGGTAGTCATTACCTAAACCGAGGGTCCGTAGAAGGCGTCCCGCTGCACACGGAACCGCTAGAAGCCGACACTAGCCCATGGTCTAACGGCGCCATGGGTAGATAGTCATCGGTAGCCGCGGGGTATTGCAGGACCATGGATAGGTGACCGTTGGTAGCCGCCAGACTATGAGAAGGTAGTCATTACCTAAACCGAGGGTCCGTCGTCCGTCTAGTGTCGCCATTGATAGGTAGCCGTTGGTAGCCACTAGGCCTTCCAAGAAGGTAGTCATTACCTAAACCGAGGGTCCGTCGTCCGTCTAGTGTCGCCATTGATAGGTAGCCGTTGGTAGCCACTAGGCCTTTCAAGAACGTAGTCATTACCTAAACCGAGGGTCCGTAGAAGGCGTCCCGCTGCACACAGAACCGCTAGAAGCCGACACTAGCCCATGGTCTAACGGCGCCATGGGTAGGTAGCCATCGGTAGCCGCGGGGTCTTCCGGGGCCATGGGTAGGTAGCCGTCAGTAGCCACGGGGTATTTCGGGGCCATGGTTGTGTTGGTAGCCGCCAGGCAATGAAAAGGTAGTCATTACCTAAACCGAGGGTCCGTAGAAGGCGTCCCGCTGCACACAGAACCGCTAGAAGCCGACACTAGCCCATGGTCTAACGGCGCCATGGGTAGGTAGCCGTCGGTAGCAGCGTGGTATTCCGGGGCCATGGGTAGGTAGCCGTCAGTAGCCACGGGGTATTTCGGGGCCATGGTTGTGTTGGTAGCCGCCAGGCAATGAAAAGGTAGTCATTACCTAAACAGAGAGCCCGTAGTCTGTCTAGTGTCGCCATTGATATGTAGCCGTTGGTAGCCACTAGGCCTTCCAAGAAGGTAGTCATTACCTAAACCGAGGGTCCGTAGAAGGCGTCCCGCTGCACACAGAACCGCTAGAAGCCGACACTAGCCCATGGTCTAACGGTGCCATGGGTAGGTAGCCATCGGTAGCCGCGGGGTATTGCAGGACCATGGGTGGGTGACCGTTGGTAGCCGCCAGGCTATGAGAAGGTAGTCATTACCTAAACCGAGGGTCCGTCGTCCGTCTAGTGTCACCATTGATAGGTAGCCGTTGGTAGTCACTAGGCCTTCCAAGAAGGTAGTCATTACCTAAACCGAGGGTCCGTAGAAGGTGTCCCGCTGCACACAGAACCGCTAGAAGCCGACACTAGCCCATGGTCTAACGGCGCCATGGGTAGGTAGCCATCGGTAGCCGCGGGGTATTCCGGGGCCATGGGTAGGTAGCCGTCAGTGACGTTTTCTGGAGACGTCTCTGAGACTCCTATTGATGAGGTGCGGGAGTGGTTCGCTGAGTCACGGGCCAGTTTGCTGTAGGAATAGAATTAAACTTTTAATCTTTAACATATAATCGATTTGTGCAAGACGGTACCAGTAAAGAAGGGACTACGCTAAAGGTTTGAACGCGATACCGAAAATTACGCACTTTTTAAGCCTTTGAAGATGGTTGGAAAAGTCCAATTTGAAGTATGAAAATATTTAAAAACTAATAACATCGAAAACTCCGTAAATCGCATCTTTGAAACCTTTATGATAAAGGCAACTTGTAACATGCAGCAGAATAAACGTCACATTTTTTTTTCAGCAAAGTTCAAGCTATATAAAATGGTTGTGATTGGTAAATTCAACGAATCTTCAAATATCCCGATCTCAGGCTATTTCCGGCGCCTATATCAAAATGCGGGTATTTGTCCCTACATTTACTCATACCCGAGTTTTAAGATATTATTCTGTGTACAATAAAGTGATTTACTACTACTACTAAATGTTTGGAGCATTCCTTGAAAACGTGTCGTAAGCGACAATGCCCTTTCAATACTTTTGAAAATTTTAATTAGTAAGCTGATTACGGTATAATAATAACATATCTAGACTTTAAGATTGACAGTGTTTCCTAGCAGCTAGCACATTTTATTAGGGTAGCTACCACAGCGACACGTAAGCGACAAAAAGTAGATGTTTTCATGGAATGCTCGACCTTACCTAAACCGCTCCCTTGGCCCCATCTCGCAGTAATCAGGTTCCTCTGGTATCCGAGGAGTGCGGTGCCACTCCACGGCATCCGCCTCATCGTGGGAGGTGCTCAAACCTGTGCGGAACGGATAAAACTATGTACGTGGGCCACACTGAAATTGTCGGGAATGTAGAAAACTGTATTAATTATGCCTCTATTGTTTAAATTATCACCTTTCTTAACTCTTTTTGATAATGTATACAATTTTTTTATAAAATTGAACCAACTTTCAAAATTTTCAGTTTTTGGAATTTTGTATGGAAGGTTTGGGTAGTTAATTGAAACTATAGATTTTTTAAGAAAAAATATTTATATTGGATTTTTTCTAGTGAGTCATATGGATACCTAAGGATGTCCGAATTTCCTAACATAATTTGTTTTATGAATTCTCTATGATTTACCACGTTAGTGCGATTTAAAATTAGGGTATGGCTGTTAAAAGACGTTGATCTCTATAATCATCCATAAGAAAAAATCGAAAGCAATACAATTTGTGAAAACTATTACAAGCAGTCCTACAAGAACTGAGCTTTGTTACTAAATAAGAATCTAAGCCTATTTCTGCTTCATTGTAGAGTAAGGCCATATTGAAAGTAGTGTAAAAAGGCTACAAAATAAAAATTTTGGGCGAAATTCGTAAAATCGCCCGACACACAATTTTCAAATGGCAAGAAATCCTAAAATACAGGTGTTAAACGAATAAATTATACCTCAAAAAAATACTAAAGAGTTATACTTTCAGAAAATAATTGTTTCTGTATGTTGAGTGATCTCTAAGTGGGTCATTCCCGACATTTTCAGTGTGAGCTACGTAATAGCACAGTATAACGTACAAAAATCAACATCACAGAATGGAATAGCTAAACGGTGTCCCCGAAGTAAAGAGACAAATTTCAAATTTTGAACTATTTGAAAATATTTTTAATTCTTTAAGAAAAATTACTGTCATGGCCACCGTTTGTCTCAAATCTGTAAAATTTAGTGGGAAATATGATTGTATTATTGAAATTTTAGAAATGAAAAGAGCTGATCACGTGGTATTCGCTAAAGAGTTGTTCAGAATTATGAATGTTATGGAAAAACGGACACGATATCTAATTTTTCTTCAGAGGGAGTAAGGAGAACTACTTTGTATTGAATTATAAAGCGTTTTGAAGAATCACATGAACACATTTTCAAGAAGATTCCGGGAAAAAATGTACTATTTCCGTAGCTATGAACATAAATAAGGTAAAAAAAAGTGTATGAACGGAATCCTTCGATGTCTGTTAGAGCTGCTGCGGATAAATCTAAAATATCGAAGTCAAGTATAGCTCGTATTAAAACATGCGACTTAAAGCTTAAAGCATTTGCAAAACTGTCAGCTCCTAAGTACTTTAAGGACCAGGAAGTGCGAGCTAAAAGAGGATGCCGAAGAGCGTATGAAAAAACACTGAAAAAAGTTCTCATAATTGATGATGAGACTTACGTGCCCGTGGACCCAACGGATATTCCTGGGAAGCAATACTAACATGTGACTCGACGGGACTCCGTAGATTATTCGCAAAAACTTGTAGCAAAGGTCATATTTTTCAATAATATCTCGTTTGACAAGCCATAGACCAAAATGGCAATACATCTTAACAATACATTTGCACAGGCTCTATGACCGCACGTATTTATTTGAGAGAATGTGTGATAATGCGATAAATTTCGTTCATAGATAAGCATTACCAGAGGGAAGAAATTATATTCTCGCCGGATGTGGCGTCATGCCACTACGCCACGGAAGTCACTCAACATCTAGAGGCTGCAGGTATAGATTTTATATAAAAACATAACAACGCCCCAAATGTTCCCCAAGCTGCTAGTATTGAAGCTTATTGACCTTTATATAAACGAGAATATAAAAAACGAACAGAAAAACCCAAATCGTTGACTGGATTTAAGCATAGATGGACTAAATTGGCTAAAAGTGTGACAGCTAGTTCTCGAAAAGCTGTAATGAGACGAGTAGCAATCAACCTTAGAAAAATTGGCTACAGAGCCTTTGCACAAGCAAATTTCATATAAAGTAGGAAATAAAATTAAATTCTGAAGTGAACTAAATGTAAATAGTAGTGTTTTGTAAGATTTTTTTATTAAATATTTTAATTCGAATCTTGTCTCTTTACTTCTGGGACAGCCCATACATTCTAATACAACGTACATTTTGGGCACACCCTGCCTCCCGCCGAAAGTGCGACAAGAAATAAATCACCGCCTGCTATTCAAACGCATACAGTAAAAGAAACAAATCACACTGGATTTCTTGTATGTTTTCATCTGTGACTATTAAAAGCGTTTGACCTTTAACGTCTAATTTTGACGGCACGAGAAGTTCGATTATTATTAATATTTATTAAATGGGTTACTCACGTAATTTAAGTCGATAATTGCTCGACATGTTTCAATCCATTTAGAGGATCCTCATCTTGGAGTACCCGCGACTAAAGCCCGACGTGTACTGCGGGCTTGCGCTCTGCTAGACATGTCGAGCAATTATCGACTTAAATTACGTGAGTAACCCGTTTAATAAATATTTAAATATGTTTGAGTCTCACGTTAATTCAAAACAATTTGCTTGCTTGTTTTGATTTAAGGTGTTAATTATTATAAAAGATGCATGTGTGTTCGTTCCCTTTTGCATAACTACATCCAGTTCCACCACAGACTATGTATACATACACTATGTATACTTTGGTTCACTATTGGGATGCATAATAACAAATGTAATAATATAGTTACGCATAATGTCTTTTAGCCGAAATATTGACAAGGCTAATAGTATTTATGCATATTTTTTACGCATAATATTTAAAAGCATACACACTAAAGGCATACCCGTCATAATAACTAACATCACACAGTATAAATACAAAATTGCATAATAATTGTTACGCATCATTTCACGATGCATACAAATAGTTAATCCTAAAATTAGACTACCAACGACATGATGATTGACATGCTATTACAAAAACTACAGGCGTTCTACAGTATACGGAGAATGACGGTAGGTTCACATTTAGTTTTATGAATAAAAGTGTCGGTGAGTAATAAAAAAATATAAGCGATTAAGGAAAATCGATTGTTTCAACATGGCAAATCGAGTGTGTATAATCTGTATAATATATGGGAACAATAGTGAGGTCGACGGGGGTCTGCGATCGCAGACCCCCTGTTCTGCGTAGTTTAGGCGCTTCGCGCCTGGGCAACACACTAACCTAACCTAACCTAATTTATCTATACTTTGAAATTAGATATAGATGCATTTAATATTTTAGATTCAAGAGACCCGCAACAAAATAAAAGAACATTCTAAAATATGTAAAATACTGAATATGTAAAATGCATGTCAATTGATTTAAAATTTATATTAAACAACGGCGAAAAAGTGTTTTATTCAAATAGGGAACTAAAATCATGGTTTCCGAAATATATATGACTAGTAACCATTAGTCCAAACAGTAATATGCGTAGTATACATTAGGCAAATTTAAATTAGTCTAAGTTAAATTATTACAAAACTTTAATATGCGAACAAAGTAGTATGCCGAAATAAGTACTATGCGAAAGTACATTTATGCTAATACAAATTATGCGAAGAAAAATATGCCACAATAAAATAGCCTGAAAAAGATTATGCGACCAGAAGGTATACCGTATACTTTCACCTTCATTCACAAACCCAAGTTACCTTCAATGATCTCCGCGTGTCGTGGCGGCGGTCTCTCGACCTCCAAAGACTTGAACGCTTTAGAGGGCATACTGTCGCAACGATTCCTAAACGGGCCCGTCGCGTCTGCAAGAAAATCGTCTTAGTTTATTAGTCAAAACACGGCATTATGAAAAATAGGAGTCTTTATTTTATTGACTGTATTTAAAAAATAACCGGCACAAAACTAGAGCTTTAAAAGTTATAGGTAACTATAAAAATTAAATCTGAATAGCTCTGCCTATAAAATTTGAGAAGTCCTATCTCTAAGGGGGTTCTAGTGACAATTAGATCAACTAGATAGTCACTATTTTGAAATAACAGAGTAGACAATAAGACTTGTGTAAGTAATAGGTGAACATATTCCTTCATTTTAAGTGGGTTAAAAACAATAATGTGGAGTCTTTATAAGGTGCTTATATTGGTCTTTTTAAGCGTTGTACTTGAAACAACAGCTATGGCATATTTATAATTTTCATTAAGCCTTTACAAAATACAAAGTGGCGAAGGACACATTTAAGTCGCTAACACATATTATATGTATTCTATTATTTACAAAGGATGTGCTTTAATATTACATAGATAAAAAGTAATTAATTTTAAGGTAGACTTTGATTAGGTAGTAAGACAACCATAAAAAAAATCGCGTTTATATACAGCAGATCCGTTCGTTTTGCATTTAAAGTTTATACATGCCAGTTAGTACCTAGTAATGTACTTATGTAGTAAAAGCGGTCGTCTTAGCTACTCTAATCAAAGCGAAAATTATGTACATGCTTTTATCCTGATTTTTCAACGTCCAGCTAAAAATTATCAAACGTTCTACGCTTTTTATAATAAAATAGTCAGTAAAGAAATTATTATTTATGACAGTAGAAAAATCAGGTTAGAAAAAGAATAAGCATTAGAAATACAATCATAAGCATATAGGTACAACAGGTTTTTTCTGTGCAGTAAGAATACAATATAGACAAAAGATGAAAAAGTGTTAAAAAACATTCCACGGAATATTTACAAACCTTTATCAATTTATTTGATACATCGCACGGAAGTTTATTAGATCAATAACACATCTAAAGCGTGCATTTGGCATTCGTTTAACATCTAAAAATAATGTTAAAAGTTAAAATAAACTTAGGTTAGTAGATTAATCGTACAGCCGCAACTTATATTTAAACTAATGAAAAGCTATGAAACATGTGTTCGCTAACCCTAAATGTTAGTCAATGTATTACCATACGTATTAAAAAGCCTCGTCTGCGGCCGCTCTATAATTATAAGGGTTTATTGTCTACTGTAGAAATTAAAATAATGCTAGCAATCCTACAAATAAAGTGACACTTAGAATGGTAAACATCTTGTTTTGATCCCCGCATCTTCATTTGTCACAGAAAGGTGACAGATGTCGTGACAATAAAATGAAAAGAAAGTGTAATTGTAAAACGCAATATTTTCGAAAATACTAGTTATTGTAACGAGATGAAAATCCTCTTTTTTTAAGTTTTAGTAATTTTTAACTTTGGATTTGTAAAAATAAATGAAACAAATGTTGTTAAATGTCTTTTACGGTTTATTTAAACCTGGCGTTGTTTAGCAGTTCATCTTAAAGCAAGCCTAGAATATACTGACCTACAGATACTATTCCAGCTAAAACATCACAGATAACATCTTTGACATCTGAAGCACATTTATGAAATATTTTAACATAAACTTGCATTCTAAGATTAGGTTTACAAAACAAGGAACTTCTGGCATAATAAAAAACCAAAAGTCTAAAAAAACAGATATAGTGCATAATCATCGGTAGTGATGGATCGTTCCCGGTAACTTACCCAACACACTATGGGGAATATTCACAAATGGAAACTTTCCCATAGCAAGATTGGGAAAATACCGGGAACGAGCCATCACTAATCATCGCCATAGCGTTTCTCGAAGTCATATTCCTGTCGCTATGAGCTTCCGTATCGTTACACTGAAGTCAATTGAGACAGAAATATATTCGGACGTTTTCGAGAAAATTTATGACTATACCTAGATATTTTTCTAGCAGGAATGAGAGATTGACAAAATTAAACATCGACATAACTGTTATCGATGAGTCTTATAGTGGTCGAAAATAGTTATTTGTTATACAAGGGTGCAAAGTTGTATTTTGCCCGCGAGTATGAAATTGAAACACGAGCAAGCGAAAGGATTCTATAGTTGGACCACGAGCGAAGCGAGTGGTTCTAAAATAGAATCCTGAGCAGCGAGTGTTTTAACATACGAGAAGTAAAATACATTTGCACCCGTGTGTAACACAAAACTTTTCCCCTCACTATAGCGAGGAAACTCAAAAAAGGTAATTATTTGTTCACATTACAGTCATCATCGGGTTAGTGATAATAATTTTCCAAATGCATCATGTACGAGGGCTGTTCCGAAAGTTTTTAGTTGCTCCGGTTCTATTCATGCGATTTAAATTAAATTTATATCATTGTGAGGTACATTTCAATACTTATTATGGTTAGTAAATTTATGCATGTGATGGGAATAGTTTTTTTATTATATTTTTTTTACAAAAAGCTGTTTTGTATGAAATTTAACATTGTATGGAGAAATTGGCAATTTTTGACACATTGAAGCATATTTCGTATAAAAATCTTTGAAAGCTGTACTAAAATATACCCGGGATAAATAATTTAGTTCATTTTGCGTTTTTTAAATTATAATTGAACAAAAATGATTATTGATTGAATGATGATTTTTACAATATTCGAAATTCCAATTTTGGAGTTTACGATTTTTTTTGATGCCTACTCATTTATAATTAAAGTAAAGGATATCACGTAATTTGTACTTAAAAATAACGGAAATATTTTCAATTACTAGTACCTATAAAATAAAATAGTTTTATAAGCGAATGATGTTCATAGCATCTCATTAAAAAAGTGTCTTAAAAACCGGTATCATGGTCATTGGAGTAAGGCTCGACACGTCTTAGTAAAACAAAATAATAAAAATATCTAAAATCTTTACTAAAACAAATTTACACCGCCTAAAGCGTCATTGAAATATCCCTCAAAATGGTGTAAGTTTTATTGAAATCGCATGAATAGAACCGGAGCAACTAAAAACTTTCGGAACAGCCCTCGTATTTAATGCAAGATTTTGTCGCAGTAAACTTACCACGAAAAAGTAAACGCAGCACGATTTTAACACATTCCTGTAGTTGCACACCAACGCCAATGCATTATTAAACCATTCTCATTCATTATTTTTACAAAATTATAACAGAACACCCTGAAAGTTGTTTAGTTTACTATTTTTATGCGTGTTCGAGTCGGTAAATAAAGATTATAACCTATAATATTCTTTGACAATGTTGACGTTGACATTTCCTGCGTTTTGTGATTGCATCTAGTCATCTTATCATCATTCACTAAAACAATTGTTACTTATGGAATTTTAGGATTTACATGTTAAAATCATCATATTATATCAAGGTTTGTATTTTACACGAAATTCTCAAACAAATTATTTAATTATCATTAATATGGAACAATTTCCATGAGCATTTTACGTTTTGTTATTCCAAAACCAAGATCATTACTTTGCCACACAAGTGAATAATATGCGTTTTTACACGTTCGTATTAAAGGATAAACGAGCACTTTACGAGCTAGTGAGGGGAAAATAGATTTTATTAAAAAATAATGTGTCGTAACTAGAGGTTCACACAGGTTTCACAATAATGCAAATAATTTTTAAACAGAAAACTCATGATTTTTTTTTATGAAGGGTCCACGGAAAGAACATGTTTAGTCAATTCAAATTACAGAAGGAAAAACCGCCTTAACAGACTAAGGTGTGAATTTGCCCTGATTTTTTAAAGTACTGGACATGTTTTTCCGTGGACCCTTCATATGTATAACCCTTATATGATTAAATACGGAGCGAAACATGTCAAGCATTTTTCGACTTTAAAACGTGAGTAACCCGCGTGAAATGCAAGCCATAGTTACTCAAAACGATACATTATGTTTGCTACACCATCAAAAAAACAAATACTACAATAAAACGTACTCAAACGCCATAGGAAATAATTAAATGAAGTATTCGATATTTAAAACAAAGCCTAGATTAATCCTGACGGACGACGGTGTCCTGAATTTACGAAGTTAGCATCATACGAATAGAGTGTATTTATCGATAGCATTTTTATCGATGTTTAATTTTGTCAATCTCTCGTTCCCGTTACAAAAATAGGTATATTTATGACAAATCATTATGCAATAGCTCTGTAAACGTGTAGCACTAATAAGCCCCTACGCCCCTTAAGCATGCGAACAGGCATACATACTCTTTGTATGTGCCGGCGATAGTTTCGACAGCCTCGCGCCAGTGCTTGCCCGGCGGCTCCATTGAGGTTTCTTCTCCGTTCCATTGACCGCTTTGCATGACGAGTGCCTTTGAGCCCTCTCAATAGTGACCCGGTCTACCTCGTCGCCGGTTAGCGGAGCGGATCGCGTCCGCTCGTGAACTATCTTGAGCGGTTCTTGAAAGAGCGGACAGCCGGTAGGTAGCGATACGGTTCGATGGTGTTTTATGAGACGAGGATGGTCGGTTTTATCGTTTATTAGTGAGTTATTCGGTGGTTGGTTTTCGGCTGCGGACAATACAATGAGGCTACACAAACTGGCACCAAGCGCCCGGTGCGATGGTTTGTTAACATGGATGGAGCAATGGTATTTAACTTACTTTTGGTACGATTTTGTCACATATATCTTAAGCGGAAAACATTACACATATGATAGCTTCTATACCAGTGCATATGCTTAGAAATAGGTTTTTTTAAGGATAAACTTATACACAGAAAGTCGTACTTTTCTGCACCCGTGCAGGAATGAATTTTCATAGTACTTTTATACACGGTCTGTCCTGTTTCCAAATATTGTCAATCTAGTACATATTTACTTGTAAATTTAATTACAAAGCACCAAACTTAGCTATGAAGAAATATGTCAGTGCACACGGAAAGGTGTCACGACTCTTAAAATATACCTTATTCGTTCTTCAATAAAGTCCATTTTAAACAGCGTGACAAGGTACCTTTCAGTGTACATATATATTTTACACATCCGCTATTTTGATTCTGTGTTTATGTATTGCGATACCAAAAGTATTCAAATTAATTGTTTGGCGACCAACATCTACATGACCACATCAGATTAGTGACATAATATGTAACATTTATTGACAATGTAACTAAAACTAATAATTATTGACAGGTGTAATCCCACCACCAATTGATAAATACCATCGCTCGTAACACTGTTAAAGATATCAAGCCGGCGAATATATGGCATAGTATGTAAAACTTTTAAATTTAAGGAATAATACATAAAATACAAGTGTTAAAAAAAATAAGCTCGAAACTAGTGGCGATAAATTAAAATACGACCGAAGGGAGTCTTTTAAATCTACACGAGTTACTAATTTCACTTCTCACACGTGCGTAAAAAAAAAATATTCACTTCATCTGTATAAGTACCGTCGAGTCTCGTGTCTTCGCCTTGTGTAAAAAGTTGAAGATTTCGCATTAATTTTAGAGTAGATTGGACAGAAAATTACTAAATAGCAATTTTGAAAAACATGTACGTTGCTACGTGACATTATGCTCTAATAATAAGCCGGGAATTTCATCTTTTCACACTAGGCGAAGATAGATATCCTAGGCGATTTATTTAATATTGTTGAAACTCTAAATGTTTCTATAACTATGTAACATTCTATACCATATTTCCATCAGCTTGATCATGAAATTATTAAAATAATGTGACATGGTACACGATGTCAAATGTCCAACACCGATGATCATGCGCACTCTTAATGCATTAGTCATAATGCTCAAAATGCCTTAACACTTAAAAATATAACACTTCCTTCCATGCTTATCTTACACTTACATCCACAGAGATAAGTGGTATAAATAATAGATATTTAACTTAACATGGTGTATACTTAAGTAACATACAACACTATTGAAGTTATTATTAAGTTCAGTACTGGCGACTTTCTCGCACAGCGTAAAGGTGCATTTAGGCCAAACGAGCATTCATTCATTCTATCCCCCAGCGTAGCGAATGCTCGTTTGGTCTAAATGCACCTTATCGCTGTATCGCAGTATTTGAGGGTAGAATTTGTTTACATTTGATTACATAAAATAACAGACTATAGATATAATTGTATAGCTTAAAAATAACAATACATTAAAAGCTTGTTAGATAATATCGGGTACCGCTTTTCTTAATTATTAGAAGGTAGATGTAATTTTAAAAGTTTTTCTGGTTTTTTAGTTGGAGCATATTTTCATGTAAAAAACATATTTTCTTAAATTTTTGAAAATTCAAACAAACAACCGGGAAGACCTTACCCAGCAGTGGAACAACAAAATAGTAACCAAAAAAATACGAAAACTTCATAAATCGTAAATTTCGATAACCTGTCTCTATCATTCCAGCGAACGTGTCATTGGAGTGAGAGAGAAAGTTGCTCGATTTTTTTCTATTTTCGCTGTTTGCGGAAGGCTGTCAGGGATCTACCGTACAAATAAATTAAGAGAAAAGCAATAATAAATTAAAAGTAAGTAATTAGGTTATATTTCGCATTTAAAAGCCAAGCGCGGTTATTGCTTTACCATTTTTGGACATAGGGAAAATTGCTAGTAACTGGCCACCCCCCAGTAACTGGTCACCTTATATAAAAATTACTTCTATGTATAGCGATACCTCGAGAGTTGAGGCCACGCACACATCAACATGTCATGTAAACACACGAGGAATTTGAAATTAGTGTTCTTTTTTCGTACTGACGGCAAACCCAATTGCAACTGTAAGATTGATCAAAAAGTTTGTTCAAGGGATTTGCTTCAATATTTTAACGCAAGTCATTCATTAATTCACTACATTTTTTGCAATTAGTCCTTCATTTGGATGTGTGTGTAATCATTCACCTAAACTCTGGTGCCGATACCTATACTTATAATTAGAATTCATTTTGAAAGACGGAGAATGATCGACAGGGCCCGTAATTTTCATGCCGATGACATCAATTTCATCATCAGTTTTATTGTTCATTATTAATCATTAGTCGTCAATCATTTTAATCATGTACAAATAACTTCAAAAGTAGTATATTTACACGTGAAATAAATAACACCTACTTGATACGTGAAACATAAATAAAACTATTTTATTTGTTTTTAAACATACATTTTATTAAATGATATTCTTAACACATTTAAATAATTACGTAGAAAACAGAATTCCTCTTTAACGTACAGCACGTATCAAGTAAGAATTATTTATTTCACGTGTAAATGTACTACTTTTGAAGTCATTTGTACATGATTACAATGATTGACGACTAATGATTAATAATGAACAATAAAACTATTTCGGATCACCCTAAATGGAGCGTGACGTCAAATTGATGTCATCGGCATGAAAATTACGGGCCCTGGTGATCGAAATTGACATGACACATAGTTTTAAAATGAATTCTAACTATAAGCACATAGTCCATTTTTATATAAGGTGGCCAGTTACTGGAGAGTGGCCAGTTACTAGCATTTTACCCTGCATAGTTACTTTCCAGTTATAGGATATAATAATACGCATAATAAGCTATAAAGTTCCTGTCATTAGGGCCTATTTCGAACAACAATTGTTATTTATTTTGCCTTGCCATATAAAAGCTTAATTTTACTTTTTTACATCTGTCAAACACTGTGAAATTAAATTGTGAAAATTAAAATCACTTTTTTTATCTCGCCTTCAGATACATTGGGCCAGGGTGGTCACTAACATCTGAGCAGGGTGCTTAGACAAGTTGCCAATCGCTGACGCTTAATCGTCAATCGTAAACGAAAAGCAGCTGTCTGTCTTTGTCGCACTAATTTAAAAAAGTGACAAGGGAAAACTACGATACGCTACTAAGCGTTAGCGATTGGCAACTTGGTTAAGCATCCTGGGGGGTTACCATGACGGACTAATGCGGTTCAGTTTAGCTCGAGAAAAAGGGACAAGGCTATACGTAACTCACTGACGCAGTAGAATGCACATAACGATCCTGCAGCACCACGTCAAAAGCGGAGATGGTACACGTACTGGCAGAATACTGACTGCTCTACAAAAATACTGGCTGGTCCTGGCAGAATATACTAGTCATAAACTATCTGCTATTTTTCACCGCACTGGTTTTATGTCCAACTCCTTCGCCATTCAGGCAACTCGTCTTTGGAACGATCTCCCTCTGCCCCTGAGGCAAGCACAGAGCAAATTCTCCTTCAAACTCAAGTTACGTAAATACCTTTCCAACAAGCTCAGTGATAGATGATCTGTATATTCGTTACTTATACTTGGGTACTTTATTTATTTATCTATGTATGTATATGTAGGTTTATTTATATTTAGGTATATGTGTATGTGTATTTGTTAAACCAATTTAGTAGTGTTGATTTGTGTTTCTTATTTCTTTTCAATGTTGACAATCCTGTACCTAAAACAAGTTTCTGTTTCACCCAATGGTTGACTGGTAGAGAATGTCATAAGGTATTAAGTCCGCCATTTGTACTTTTTTCATTGATTGTGCAATAAAGCTAAAATAAATAAATAAATAATATCAGCGTTGTGACATGCTGCATGGAAATTACCATGGCCTTTGAAGTCAATCGAATAGACGCTATCATTTATATTATTATGTGCCTATAAACCATTAGTTTCTATGTTTGGCCTTGAAGACGAATACGTATTGAGGCTTATCGGTTACATGTAATAAATACGTTAGGAAGATGATAACGAAAACGCACAATGGACGATTAAAACACGTTTACAGTAATAAAATAACACCTAAATACTATTGAATAGTTTATGTCAATAGTTCCAAAAGAATATTCATAATTTTTGAATATTAAATTTCAATTCCTTTACACAGATTTTTTCAATTACCGGAATCCATTAAGTGTGTAATTTTCATATAATGATGAGTATTGTTTTTTTTTTAGTCTTTATAATATGAGTATTGTTTGTCCCTTTTGATCTTATCAATGTATAGTAGACCGAAAGGGACAAACTATATTTATCGGCTTGCTAAGTTAGGAGACATTTATGAAAAGGGGGTAAGTAATCATTACATGAAAATTACATATTTAATACCGGTAATCAAAAAATTCTGTGTAAATAGTTACATTAAGGAATCGAAATAATAAATCGGAAATAACAGGGTAAGTTGGTAACGGTTACCAGCGGCCCTAACGCAAACTTCGCAAATCTGCAAATTTCGGGGATTTGTCTCTGTCACTCTAATGACGCCTTCGATGAAGTGACAGAGACAAAAACTCGAAATTTACGAATTTCGAGCTATTAGGCCAGGATGCTTAGCTCTTGCATATTAGTACGACAAAGACAGTTAGCTGCCTTTCGCTTACGATTGACGATTAAGCGTTAGCGATTGGCAACTTGCCTAAGCACCCAGGTTTGAAATATTTTTCCACAGGGACAGTACTAGAACAATTGTTTGACAGACGAACAAAAGAGACCCTGAAGAAAAGAGATATAACGACTCATAGATTACCTTCTCGCTCGCAATAGCGTCGTGCAAAGATTAATCAGAGATAAGACTATTGTATTATTCTTAGAGCCAATCTTTAAAATGGAAAGACAAGGGGCCCATTTCTCAAAAGCTTGTAACTTGTAATACAAGTGGAAGTCTCTTTTTAACACTATAAATTAGATAAGGACTTCCGTTTGTATTACAAGCTACAAGCTTTTGAGAAATGGGCTGCAGTACGCCTACCACAAACTTCTAATCCCCTCATTCATAATCGTCTCTTAATTTAACAAGCCGCTAAGTATTGATTGTCCCTTTCGCTCTTACAGACTTATTGATAAGACCGAAAGGGACAAACAATACTCTTAGCGGCTTTCTAAGTTATGAATAAGGGGGTTAATTCGTAAATTTCGATCATCTGGCTCTGTCACTCC